>CM031590.1:8780651-8836651 GCA_018467065.1 Ephestia elutella
TCGCTGGACGAGTTATAGATCATCCTGTATAACACGCAAGTTGTTGATAAATAAGGGTCTTGGGCAAAAAGTAAATGCTAGAGATATAAATACGAGTAGCTGTTTTTTCGTAACGTTATCTATTTTGATATGTGCTATAATGTAAAAGATAACAAGCTAATTATTAAAAATTAAAAAACACGACTGACCACTTTTTACTCAAAAAGTATATACAAACATACAAGTGATATACATTTTTGAAATCGCCCTTTAAAGCCCTTAAATTTGATACCCCACTCGATAAGATTGATCAAATTTTATTTTTTTGGTCTACTATTTATCGCTTATATAATCCGCCATTTAGTATTTATGATGATGTCATATAGCCTATGTCACTCGGAGGAATGCAAGGAATCTAAAAATACCTCTCACATCAAAATCTGTTAAGCCGTTCAGGACTTATGGTGGAATAAAGAAACTTACATACATACATACTTACATACATATATACTTACATACATACATGAACGCTGAAAAGATAACACTCCTTTTTTGGTCAGTCGTGTAAAAAGTTTCGCAAGACGAAGTTCGAAATGATATATGACATCCCGTTTATAACATTCAAGAAAATCTGCTTCCATGCTGGTCTAGGAGCGAAGAAGAAACATAGAATGTGCCAGCTGCTTCTCTTCCCGCGCAGATTGTAAAAGTCAATCGAGGGAAAGGGCTTTAAACTGGGGATTCCTCTACTCATAGGCGATGGGCTAGCAACCTGTCACTATACCTGAATCTCCATTCCATCAGAGAGCCCACTATTCAGCTAAGCGTGCATTCGAGTCTCACGACTGTCTACCCCATAAGGGATAAAGATGTGATTCTGTGTATGTATGTAAGAAAATCATGATTGTTTTTTTCTGAATAGTAGGCAAAAGAGCCTACGGGTTGCCTGATGGTAAGCCAAATACCAAGGGGATGAAACTTCTCCTTCCCTACAAAGGCACGGTGGTTGTGATGGTGGATATCATATTTATGATAGATGATGAATCGCTGCGCGACTGGTTCGGCTCGGCCGCAGTACCACCTCGCTGTTTCGTGCAGCGGCCTCCAAAGTAAAAATCGCCATGATGCTGTCCAACCTCCAATCTCTCTTTAGTCGTATTTCCTCATGACTGAGGGTCGTGGTCATTATATGGAATGAAACACACACAACAACTCTCTTGGCAATTTTAATGGAGTGGTTTGCCATTGCCTTCTCCATTTTACACTAACTGATAATCATCAACTAGAGTGCAGGTTTTCTCACGAAGTTTTCCTTCACCGGAAGCAAGTGGTGGTCGATGAAAACTAACATGAGTCAGATTGGTATACAAACTCATGTGACCCGGGCAGGATTCGAACCTGGGATTTTGCATCCACAGGCGGGCGCCCTACCACTCGGCCACCACCGCTTACAACTTCCAATACGAAGAAGAATATAAATACATTTTTGATCACCTGTCCAGTGACCTACCATGAAGATAGTAACTCAACCGCCATTATCGCTAGTAAGCTCCTCGATTTCCTCTAACACCCCATCTTCACGTGGGGGGTTAAACGCTGCCCAATCAAACAGTTTCGTACATTCATTCATTCTAGTCTCGTTCAATTATAGCTCGTTCAATATGCGGCGTCATAAATTGCAAACTCAATTAGCCGAGCTGATTTATTGGAGCTAGCGAGATAGATTATATAACGTACAATATCGTACGTTCATTACTTAGTAGTTCCTGTTTACTTTATCTATGCATACCTAGGTACCTTTTTAGATTAGCTGGACGGACATAATAAGAAAAGTTCTGAAAATTACCACGGTTCCCAATACAATGCAATTTTCACGCGGGCGAAGCTGCGGGTTCACGCTAGAGTAAAAGCTTTCTGATATTTTGTCATAATAATGTGTCATTATTTTTTAAAATAGCCAACTTAATACCTACACAATCACTGGCCATTTAGAAATTATGTTCGATATTCAAATTTAAAACTGGCTTCACACGCGCCGACGAATCGAACAGCACAATGAAAAAAGAAACAACTGTCATTCTTTTTTACGATACGGTGTTGCCATATTTTCAGCATCGAATTGACATTACGTGATTGGGAGAATCAAAAATGGCGGTCGAAATCTGTGCGTCGCAATCGCAATATGCGAAGTTTATAGTAAAGTCAGCGGGTCCATGATGGTTTATAGTACACTGCTGCATAAATAGGCACTTGCGTTGCCTCGATCAATTGTTCGTTCTGTTTATGTTCGCAAATACTCGGGTTTCTTCGTTTATGACCTAAGCCGAGTGCTCAACGTTTACGATTTTATGTTTGAAAATCTTTAAATGCTATAAGGATATTCGAATAAACACATGTTTAGAATTACCATAACAGATTCAACACAAGAAACCAATTAAATTTAAAGAGGAGAATTGAAGAAATGAGGAAGTTATAATTTATTTCTCAAATGTTATTGTCAAATCTGATCAGATTTGACAACCGACTAGAAGAATCAAGACGTCAGGTTATGTTGTTGACATCTGGTGACATGCATTTAAGAGAAAAAGAATTCGTGTTACTTTTTTCTTTTAGCCGATCAATATAATATTATTTTGAATATAGGAACTTGCTATTAAAAATAAATCAAGTAATAATGTTCATAGTTGAAAAATGTTGGGAAATATGACTAATCCGAACATAAACCTAAGACCAATGCTAAGACAATTACTCCCCCCAAAAATGGCACAGACAATAAATCCATACAGCCATCCGCCATATTTTATCTGTAACATTAACATTTGATTTTGCTCTATTTTCTTAACTAAGGATTTCTGGTATGGAGCCAAAAACTTTATCGACGTTAAGGCTTGGCTTCTGACTTGCAATTAGTGACAAAAGGAACCATTTAAGATTTTTTTTTACTTTCCTAAATATAAGTTAAGTTTCTATTTGAAGCTCTGTTGAGCATCTTTAGAGAATTTGGAATATTAAGACAATAGAAGTCTTATAGACGCGTAATGAAGTCAAAGTCAAATATTTTTATTCATGTAGGCTTAAAAATAGCACTTATAAATCGTCACTTTCTTGTTTTTTAGTTAGTTGACGTCAAAAAAATTACTTAAAGCTAAGTTTACCACCGCCTCCAAAGCGCAAGTGACAATTTAGACTTAAGACCTTAGACTATATATGTACTCATAGACCTGACATACGCTTTCCTCCTTCAAAGCTCAACTCAAAAGTTTCTATAAAGATTCTTTAGACATTTGAGTGTGTATGTATTTATGTATATGTATTGTATATATATATATATTTTTTGTATGTATTTATGTATACTTTGGTGTATGTATTTTCGTGTTCTTCTATTCTTTTTCTGATTTTGCCTTACCCTTCCCTTCTTATTTCATTCAAATAATCCTTTCAAACACTTGGTTGACTGGAAGAAATCCCTGTTTGGGATGAGTCCGCCATTGTACGCCTCTCTTTTTGTTTCACTATGTTTTGTATTTTTCTTGTGGAATTGCAATAAAGAGTTTACAAACAAACAAACAAACAAACAAACAAACAAACAAATAATAATACCATGAAAGAACGTGATAGCTATATACGAATCTCAGTAAGAAAGATAAAGAGATACCTTATATTTTTGTCTTTGTCAGTTTCACTTATTTCGCTTGGCCGGTTTGAGAACTAAGCAATTTTTTATGTTTGCCTGGTATGAAATATAAGCAACCCAAATTATGTAGGTTGTTAATTTAATAGTAAGAGAGTAGCCATTGTTATTGTGTGTTTTTAATTCAGTAGTATTACAATGAATCTGTCCCTGTGCGTTAGTAGATACATAATATCTCGATGCTTACAGGTATATTATTGCTTCCATGTTGGTCTGGGAGCGAAGAAAAAACATAGAGTGTGCCAGCTGCTTCTCTTCCCGCGCAGATTGTAAAAGTCAATCGAGGGAAAGGGCTTTAAACTGGGGATTCTTCCACTCATAGGCGATGGGCTAGCAACCTGTCACTATACCTGAATCTCCAATCCATCAGAGAGCCCACTATTCAGCTAAGCGTGGCCGAAGGCCTCAAGTCTCACGACTCTCGGCTCTGTCTGCCCCGTAAGGGACAAAGACGTGATTCTATGTATGTATGTATGTATTACAGGTATACGCAGATGCCAACTCTACTGGAATCCTTCATTTAAGCTTAAGACATTAAGTAATTGCTATAGAATAAAGAAACTCGTGTGTATACAACCCTGAGGGTCTTACACTGTTAAGCAGTGCAAAAAGACCACGTAGAATCCCTGGGTCCTAATGAGGCGTGTGTACACAGCCTTAGGGCGAACCGGTCGCGACTCTCCTCCGGGATATTTGCATTGAATTGTCCCGGTTTTCACACAAACTTGGACACTTACAAATAGTCCCAACTTTATGACGTGAATAAGGATTTTTTGGCCATTTTATGTGAGCAGATTTTCTTTTAGGGCCTACAAATAGTGACTTTAAACGAGCAGCACCCCGGGGCAATCCCGTGGGAAATTTAGTATAAAATGTACCCTATGTGCTATTCCGGGTATTTTTCTACCCGTTTATCAAATTTCATCAAAATCCGTCCAGTCGATTTTGCGTGATTGAGCAACAAACATACTCAAAAATTTGTGAGTTTTTGAGAATGTTTGAGACCCATAAACTACTCTTCCGATTGGTCAGCCGAAATTACTGGACATAGGAAGCTGAAATTTGGCATGTAGGTTCCTTGAGGAGTGTAGGGGAGCACTAAGAGAGGATCGAACTTACTTTGGGGCTAACTCAATCTGTGTGATTTGTCCGTATATATTTATTTATCTTACGAAATTCGAACGAAGTCGCGGGCAACAGCTAGTTAATAGATACAATTTCCATTCATTCATACAATATTAATAACACATTGCAGTTATACTTATCTCGATAAGTTACATAACCGTATATTATCCAACCGTATCCACAAATCATACAGTTTAAACGCTCTTCACACGTGTATTGGATGGTTTAAAAGTGCATAAAATCTTTTATGTGCTATAAAATACAGTGAGCAAAGAGATTGGTTGAGCCGGTTTAGTTTGTACGGAATAGATCGGCCGAGTACAGTCTCAGTAAATATATAATTCTCGATAGTAGTAATCTGTGGTAGAATTATATAACTAGCTGGCGCACGCGGCTTCACTCGCGTTAATCCTTAGCGGATGCCTACGTCATAATACCTGCATGCCAAATTTCAGCCCGATCCGTCCAGTGGTTTGGGCTGTGCGTTGATAGATCACTATGTCAGTCAGTCAGTCACCTTTCAGTTATATTATATATAGACCTGTGCTTATACTCACTATTTGAGCCTCAAAGCTCCTCTCCAGAGTTCATTTCGGGATGAAAAGTATTTTAGGTTTTATATCTTAGCTAAATATCTATATTTTTACCCGTTCTTACAATATCCCTTTAAAAAAGAAAATGTAGGTACCTAGATGCCAAAAATAAAATATTTCAATAAGGTATCCTTTTATCCTATCCGGGCAGCGCAGGACCGGTCGTTATGGAAATCCTTGGGGGAGGCCTTTGTCCAGCAGTGGACGTCTTTCGGCTGAGAGAGAGAGAGAGAGAGAGAGAGGTATCCTTTTATTTCATATTTTCGAGATAAGAATTATAAACAGTGTTATACTCGTAAAGTTAGAAAAAAACTGTTTATCAAAAAATCTATTTCCAACACAAAAATAAATTTTAAGTCTGTTATTTCCAAGAGAAAATAAAATAGCAAAAATTCAAAAAGTTTAAGGCGCATTTCCACTGTTGTAATCATAGGGACCGAAGGTTTAAACGCGATGACCGTGTGATGCCGTCCTATCGGGCCCATCTTCGATTCCCTGTTTAATTTTCCACCACGTTACACAATTTTATGGGGTTATTGTTGTTTAGTTGTTGAGATTTGCTTGTTTCTTTGCACTGTGATTAAGTTAAATAAAAAGTTATTGTATATAATTAAATATAAAGTGAAATTCTCTTTCTTTCTTAGTACCTAAGTGCGTTCTTATACTTATATTTAAAAATCTAACACTGGCATTAGATTTTTTAACTCTCCTAAAGGTGACTGGTAGAGAATTCTGTTCGCCATTCATACCATTGTATTAGTTTTAAAAGTTTTAAAAAAGATAATAAAAAATAATCTTCCGGTGAAGGAAAACATCGTGAGGAAACCTGCATTCTGGTTGATGATTATCAGCTAGTGAATGAATTGGAGAAGGCAATTGCAAACCACTCCATTAACATTGCCAAGATAATCATTGTGTGTTTCATTCCATATAATGACCACGACCCTCAGTCATGAGGAATACGACTAAGAGAGGATAGGCATCTGACATTCATGAGTACCATTACTACATCTACTGGCAGCAGTCATTTATACTCAAAACTAGCTTTCGCCCGCGGCTTCGCTTGCGTGAATTTCCCACGGGAACCGTGCCTTTTCCCGGATGAAAGGTACCCTATGTCCTTCTCCGTACTTCTAACTATGTGCATGCCAAATTTCAGAAAGATTGGTTTAGTAGATAAAGCGTGAAGAGGTAACAAACAAACAAACTCACTTTCACTTTTATGATATTAGTTAGGATTAGGATAGTGATATTAAAACAACACTGGACACAAATATGGTAGGTATGAAAATAAGTAAGTTATAGGGGTATACTGACTTCAAGCAACGCAAGCTCTATGCTATGTGTACTGACCATTACACTTTCGTATTTAAACCAAAAGCGCGATGATAAAATTCTTAAAATTCCAAGTTATAGGTGTATTTGCCTACCTATAATATGTAAAAAGCTTACGCTGCAATCTATCTTAACCAACGCGCTAGGACCGAGCCAGTGGCACCCCGCTCGCCGTCGCGGTAGCTCAATTTTACTCTATATGTATGTAATTCCTTATATCAATATAGGCCCGATCGATTTATCTGTGAATTCGTGATTTTCGTGTTACACATAAGTGACTTTTGTAATTGGTGAAGAACAATAAATAGTGATTGTGTTGAGAACTGGTTGACTTTCGAATCATATCCTACATACTTATCCAGCACACACACATCTCTCAAAGTTTTGTTATAATCCCCGAGGAACAGCTAGGCATTTGAATCTTAATACTCAGCTAAGCAGAATCACGAGTAATTAATAATCTTAAATGCGGCACTAAAAATACGTTGAACATTAAAATTTGCGAAGTCGATCGCGCTTTGCTTTCCTCCGAATTTATGTTGGGACACTTGCATAAATTGCAACTTGTTAATTGTATCCATTACTCGTTGACAGAGGTTAGAGTGCGGTTCCGCTGACGCGGCTGGAGGCGCGATTTATTGCCAGTCGAAGTAAACAAACGCCCGTGGGATTCGCTTGCGACTGCTTTGTTAACATAGAAATATTGGTCTTTGGGTTTACTGTGCTTGGTGCTTTCACTGTTTTGGTGAATATGAGAGATTTTTTTTTAGAGTTATTTGGAAATAACTCTCAAAATAATCTCTTTTTCTCTTTCACGGAAATAAACATGTTGAAATACTAGAAAGAGATTTTATTTATCATTCACAAAATGTAGATAGTCTTAAGTAGAGACTTCCAAATATGCAAGATATTAAAGCTAAAATATAAGTAAAGAATACTCGTATTGGCAGTAAAATGCACATGATTATGGCGATATGACAACAGATACGGAAAGACAACGGAAAGTCAAGAATGCAAAAAGGCAAGAAAACGGGAAGTTAAGGAAGTGATAGAGAGAAACGTGATATCCCGACCTTACAAACTAGGATAAAGCTGTTAAAATATTCTGGTTAAGCATCGTAAATTCACAACAACGGCACATTTGCGAAACATGCGGACAGGACCCTTCAGGGCCAAGATAATCGCCAATCGCGATAACGGAACCCCATCTTAATCCCGTATTCCGTGCCCTGGCGAGGGTCCAAGCCGCGAGTGCCCGCAGATGACGAAGCGTCTCCGACTCGTTATCGCTGTGCCAGTGGAACCGCGCTTTAAATTAATGACGAGGACTTGATAAGAAGTTTGGAGATTTCGAGGTGTGTGTGGTGAGTTTAGTCTCCGACAGTTTCATCTTGTTTATATGTTTGTTAAATAGTATTGTATGTATCAAATACAATGCCATTGCATAGATGTTACACGGTAACATTTTATTCACGGTAAATGCGTATTGGACATGTTTTAGTTAGTCGGCCATTGATCGGCTATAACGACCGATCAGTAAACGACTTTAGTATATTATTATATACTGCTATATATAGAGCTATTGCCTTGAGCCAATTCATTTGGACCTAGATTATGAAACATATCAGGTGCTTTTTCCAAAATACCCATAAATGGCAGCTAACGGGATATGTTTTTATCTCCGAACTCATTCAGAAGATCCATTTACCCGTTAACTTTAAAACTTACACTTGGATTGGTCTAAAAACTCATTCGTAGGATGACTCACACATCCTTAACTCCGGAACAGCTCGACCTCATATAACCAAATTAATGTGCCGGCCAGGAAACCAATTTTTGGGCCTCGCCTGCGGTTCTCCCTGACGTATGACGAAGGAACGATGTTCAGTTTACAGGATACACACGGTCATGGCGGACTTTACAATAGATACTAAACTCCGTTGGCTACTGAAAAGAAATAAACAGATAATAAAGATAAGTATAGGCGAGAGCCCCACTCGAAAAACCAATAAAATATGATGAATGACAGAAGATATAGTATGAATACTGAAAGTGCAAAAGGCACAAACGCGAGAACTAGTACGAAAGAGTAGCCCTGAAATAACAAAGACTCCGATCATGTTGGAGGAAATAGTAAAAAAAATATCGTTGGCTTTGATGGACATTTAGCCTTACATTCAAGACCAATGGCCGACAGTACAGACACAAATAGAGATACCAAGAATACACTTAGTGAAAAATATTCGTGGGATTCGAACTCATGACCTGACTTAGATAGTAAATAAACTGTTAAATACACAGACTAAAGCGGACTTAGAAACGCTAATTAACTCTTTTGAAAGGCATATAAAACTGCTGATACTATACTATTGTCAAAAACAGTAACAAACTGTATTTTGAATCTGACTATCACCACTATTAATCCAACCAATGACACAGCACGCATAAGTACTCTGTAAGCATTTACCTAGAAGCATGGAAGAAAATTTAAATCTATTGAATGTAATATAGCCAAAAGTAGACAAAAAAGGGCCAAGTGTTACTCAAAGATTTAAATCTTTGGTGTTACTTGCTATTTAGACCTTGGTTAAAGTTATCATAGCCTTGTAAATCATTAAATTGGACGCGTCTATCGTGAGTCACTGAAGACATCCTAATCCTATCCTAACTAATACTATAAATGCGAAAGTGAGTTTGTTTATTTATTGTTGGTTTGTTACTTCTTCACGCCTTATCTACTGAACCAATCTTCCTGAAATTTCACATACACATAGTTAGAAGTGCGGAGAAGGACATATGATACGTTTCATCTCGGGAAAAAGCACTGTTCCCGTGGGAAATGCACGCGGACGAAGCCGCGGGCAAAATCTAGTTTATAATTAATTTCCGTATCAGTTCGGGCTTCTTTAGGCCCACTGAACTAAAGTTTTATTTAATTAATTTCCATACTTATCCCGACTATGTGTTCGTGTGTTAGAGTTCATCTCCAAACCGCGGCCTCTGTTTTTGCCCACCGATAAATTATGTAAGGTATTGTCTTCGGATGCCTATCTACATCTCCTGGGTCCGTTTCAGCAACTCACGATTTATACGCCATTGTGTTAGTATTTAGCGTTTAAATTAAAGGAATCATTGCTCTGAGTTAGTAAATGAGTCTTTTCAAAGAATTATCTTGACTGGTTTATCTGTTCAGTGGTGATATTTTAGCCTTTTAGTATGATATTTAGTTCATAATTATGATTTTAACGAGACTTAGCACGAACCTTATTTATTTATAGCCGGGACGTTACGTTTCGGGATTTTTGCAGCCTCCCGTAGTAGCGCAAAAGTTTAATAAAGACTATGTTATTTAGTTGTCATTAACGTACCAAAAATGTACCACTTCTACGTAGCTATAATCGTATTCCTCGGATACCTAGTCCTTACGTGGAATGAAACGCATTCAACCACTTGACAATGTTACTGACCTTCATTCCACTTACTAGTTGATAAATCATCTACCATACAATCATCCGATTTAACGATGATGATTTACTTCACATTGACAGACAAGTATAAGGCAAATCTAAAGCAAAACAACAACTGTGCGTTAGTAATATCTCGATGCAACAACTAAATGATTTGCTCGCTACGTAAACGCATTTGATCCAGAGGAAATCATTGTACTTTAAAAACACATACTTTATTCCGGAAAAGTCTTTTAAGACTTTAGTCTTGAGCATGAAATGCAGCTCACGGACAATGTATCCGATCGCAGAAACTGAGAACAAATACTTCCATTTTATTCCCGAATTTGTAGCAGGATACACTAAAACTGTATGTACGCTCGGATAGGGATAAATGTCGCTTCTACTAAAACATAGAACGCGGAGTTAGTGGAACACTAGATGTGACATGGTAAACGTTTGCCACTGATGTGACTTCTCTTTGAGCTAACAAACGATACTAAAAGCGAAGAAGATAATTAAGTGGAAATCAATTTGATTGTTTAACAAACGCCGGCTATTGCGTTTTGCAATAAATTTTCCGATACACATGGGCTGGCTATGACTATGGCATGGCATCTAATCGTGAGTTATAGCGTCTTCTAGGGTCCAGGTAGATTCAGATTCTTTATTGCATGAAAGTCACAGTATTAAAAATATTGATTTGTCATATTTTTAATACTGTGAAAGTAAAATGAATATAAAGTACATGTGATGAAAGGCACAGCAGACAAGGGGGCAGCCAGATGCCATTACTTAATAATTATTTTTTCCGTTATAAATCCGAAGATGTAGGCACAAATGAAACACAACGGTAATTCCATTGGGGCAAAACAGGCATAGAATGTGGGGCGAACACGGAATTTTTATGTGGGGCAAAACTGTGTGGGGCGAATGCGGAAGAAATATGCTTGTCACTTCCAGGTAGCCCAGTGTTAGCTCTTCGTTCGGAGACATTATTATCCGGCGCAGTTTGAGAGCGACGAATGATATTGCAAGCACAATGCTGTTATAAAGGTTTAAGGGTCTTCGCAAACTTAAGACTTCATTATCTTTCTGATTTTAATCTTGGTCGGATTTTTACGAAGTTTGTTTTTCAGTTTTAGTGCATGCTTTATTTGGGTTCGATGCATAGGTTGTTCGTTCTAGTCAAAGTATTGATCTTTTTTACGTGCACGCATGTTATTGTGGTTTCTACTGTAGATTTTTGAACCTTTCGAAAAATAAAGAAGCGTACAGAATATGGCTATGGCAAGAACTTTATTATTGTGACTACAGATCTAAATCAGGGCTAAATGTTATATAACAATTGGCCTTGTGCTCTAAGCACAAGTCCCAATATCACTTCATGTACTCTAGTACATGAAGTGATATTGGGAATAATGCTAACTAGTTTTTACATGCGTCATAAAAATTGCTTTCCTGCGAGAAGTTTGCTGGCGTAACGCTGGCGTGCTCTTCGTTCAGGTCCATAATGTCTTGTGTTGAAGGCCAAGACTCATTTTGTATCACTGAGCCCGGATAAGTAGTAAGTTTACCAAATTTCGGAAACGCAGTATATATTTTTCTACGCATGTTAAACTCGCGAAATTTATAAAAACTAAAAGCTTCCGGGTAAGCTCGCTACACTGTAGACCTCAACTCTGTCCTCGGGCAAGATTGTGGTCAAGAGCAAACACATGTTTCATGAAAAAAAAAATTATAAAAAAATCGCACGTTAGCTGTCGCCCTAACCTGAAAGTGATGTTGCACCGGCCAAGACTTGTTGTTTTGCCTCCAATCGCTGAAACGAGATTTTTCTCCATTTTTAATGAGCACTGCGAAAATTATTCGATATTTCTTTAGTTGCTTTGTCTTTTAATTGTCATTTCTTTATACTCTATTCAATGACTTTCCTTCTTAACCATGAAAAATTAACAGCATGCTAAGCCTTTTTTTAGTTAAAATTTGTAATAATGAAAACTCTGATGATGACACATCTCTTAAAAATTAGTTCGCTCTCCTGCCACTTGCCAACACTTGCCACGATATACCTATTTTAAGGGCCACAGCAATCGCCTTAAATGGCCTTAAATAAACACGAATTGGGCCTAATTAAAAACCAATTCACTAAGACCCCACGAGAGGCCATTAATGGCTCACTGAAATCCTGTTAGGACCATTACAAGCTATCAAAATAAAACACGTATACTTAGGATGACACTTACACCGATACGTAACATTTCCAAGAAAGAATAAAGAATCTTTTTTTTCACAACTGGTTGCGAATCTTTGCGGTTGATGACCTCCGTGGCCCAACGGTCATCACGTCGGACTATCACGCCGGAGGTCCCGGGTTCGATCCCCGGTCGGGTCAAAATGGAAAATGATCTTTTTCACATTGGCCTGGGTCTTGGATGTTTATCTATATATGTATTTGTTTTTGTTTTTATATGTATTTATATGTATTTGTTATAAAATAAAGTATCGTCGAGTTAGTATTAGTAACCCATAACACAAGTCTCAGGGCTAACTCAATCTGTGTGATTTGTCCGTATATATAATTATTTATTTAATCTCAGTTGTCATGGTGGCCGAAAGGATTATACACATAGGTACCTTGATGAGTGAAACAAATAATTTTACTCTATTTTTTTGAAAATAACTATAATCGGGCCGAAACCTAAACTCCCGTATGACGTTTGTCAGTTTGACAATAATAGTGATGTACCTAAACACGAGTCGCTACGATTATTTGATTATACGTAAAAATAACAAATCCAAATAAAATAATTATTTTTATTAATCAGAAGTCTGAACCATCAAAGTAGCTGTCATAGTCAATCACATGGATAGTAAATTTATAATGAATAAATTATCTACTTTGATTTTACGATTCGATACGATTGCGTGAATTCTTGTCCCTCTTTCTATTTTTGTTGTATTGCCTTAATGTTAATTTTTTAAAATTTTAAGGTGCAATAATTGTTATATTCAGCATTTAAAAATCAATAACAAACCTTATTAAATAAATCGAAAAACTAAACGATGTATCGCGATTTTTTATATATTCACTATCGATTTATTGTAGCCGGATGCAATTGAACTCTCTAAACGGGCAAGCCAGAAGTTCAAGTACTACATTTCCGCGCATAGATTTAAAAATCAAAAAATTCGGAACTTCATGGGCTTGGAACACAAAATGATGACACCTTTTCATCATACGGGAGTTTAGGTTTCGGGCAACAGCTAGTAATTTATATGTTACAGCTTTTGCCCGCGGCTCCACTCTCGTGAATTGTAATTATCTGAAAAAGTGAGTTTTAAATTTTGACTGTCTGCAAAATATCAAGTTTCTACGTTCCGTCTATCGGTTATGGATATAATTTATATGTCATTTTAAATTGTTAATAGCACCGTTCTTCATTACTCGATTAACAATTTAAATATCAAGATGAAACTTATCAACATTATTGTATATCTCACGTAAGTATGCGCTTGCGCATAATAACGCGACAAACATTATTTCACGTTAATATCTAACAACAAACCGTCGGTGCAGAATCAATGGCTAAAAGGATGCAAATTTCTTGTCATATTAACAGTATTTTCTATTAGAAGTAGGCATTTGCCTATATTATTTCGACATATAAGATTTTACGTGAGCTGATGAAAGAGCTGAACATACTGGGCGTGATAGAATCACGACAGCGCTGGCTTGGTCACCTCGAGAGAATGAAGGAGGATCGTGGCGTCAAATCAGCCTACCTGGGAAAGGTGTCAGGAACACCATTACACCATCGTGCAAAAACGTTACACCATCGTGAAAAAGAGGCCAGCCCATCACTATTAACCTGTACCCGAAAGGGTACAATTGTCAAACTATTGGAAATGCTAGTTCGGCAAATAGAAATAGTATTCAATTTGAAAACGATTAAGGTCAGCGGACCTGAAATAATACGGGGCTGACCACTATGCGGCTCGTTTAATTGAAACCATCGACACTGCATGAAATTGTAGATATGCCAGAGATTATAGAATGGCGCAGATAATATTTATTTGACTAGCTTTTGCCCGCGGCTTCGCCCGCGTGAATTTCCCACGGGTACAGTGCTTTTTCTCGGGATGAAAGGTGCCCTATGTCCTTCTCAGTACCTACTTCAATGTGTATGCGAAATTTCAGGAAAATTGGTTCAGTAGATAAAGCGTGAAGAGGTAACAAATAAAAAAACAAACAAACTCACTTTCGCATTTATAATATTAGTTAGGATTAAGATTGAATTTTGAATAAATTCATCGATACTCTTAAAATAGTTCCTTTTTCTTTATGATCGAGAGTTTTGGGTAGGACTACTACCATCACTTAATTTCTGCCTAGCCACGTTACAAAATGACGCCGTAGAACTAGAAGCAGCTAGTTGAATGCCGCCATTTAATGTAGTGGCTAGGCAATTAATTAAACGGCTAATTTATCCAGTTGGCTGCGGCATATACCTACATAACTACTTAGGTTATGGTCATTAGAAGCTGAAAGTAAAAAGTATGTTCATGTGTCCACCGTGTAATAACGCAAAATCTACTGGACGGATTCCGACGAAATTTGGTACACGTGTAGAAAAATGCCGGGAATAGCACATAGGGTACTTATTTTCCCAAAATTCCCACGGGAGCAAAGCCTGGAAGCACAACTACATACGCTATCCACAAGTACTACGTACTACGTAATTAAACATGGTATACACACTGCAAAAACCAAAACCGCTCAGCGGGGTGTCAAAATTTAATTAAACCATAGTTCACAAGCTGTATCATGCGGCGTCGCTTGACAGTTTGACACTGTTTTATGTTTGTTAATAAGGTAATTTTGGTTGTAAGCGGCATTTTAATTCAAATTAAGGACGTAAAAGCCGATCCGAGATATCGTTAAAAGAGTATTTATCGATATTAGCCTATAAACATTTGAATAGAGAGCGATAAATCCTACTATCCTAGTAATCTTAACTAGGTAATAATATAAATGCGAAAGTGAGTTTGTTTGTTACCTCTTCACGCTTCATCTACTGAACCAATCTTCCTGAAATTTCGCATGCACATAGTTAGAAGTACGGAGAAGGACATAGGGTACCTTTCATCCCGGGAAAAAGCACTGTTCCCGTGGGAAATTCACGCGTGCGAAGCCGCGGGCAAAAGCTAGTAATAATAATATAAATGCAAAAGTTTGGATGTGAGTTTGTAAGGATGTTTGTTACTCAATCACGCAAAATCTACAGGACGGATTTTGATTAAATTTGGTATACGTGTAGAAAAATACCGGGAATAGCACATAGGGTACCTTTTATCCCGAAATTCCTACGGGAGCGAAGCCCCGGGACGCGGCTAGTAAAATCACAAACCAACGAAAATGTCCAGTAAAAAAATCAACATCTAAAAAAAAAAGAACGAAAAACCTCAGGAGCATAAACGTCAAATCTCTAACGAAATAAGGCAGCATTCACATTACACCGCAAGGCGTACACATCCTCAAGTCGTGCGGTAATTGGAAACGAGAGAAATGAGCGCGCCGCGGCACCGCGTGATTGTTCGGGGCCTTTTTTAATAACGCCCGTACTGTGTGGACGAGGCTTTAGCTCACCTGGATGTGGCATCACAGCTTCTTACTCAACCCAGTTAAAAGAAAAAATACACTACGCAAAAAGAATACAATCGTTTGTATAATCCTTACTTGGAAAATCGACTAAGATAAATCAGTATCTTTATTGACATACTAGCTGGCGCCCGCGGCTTCGCTCGAGTTAATCCTTTTTTAGCGGATACCTACGTCATAATATCTACCTGCAAGCCAAATTTCAGCCCGATCCGTCCAGTTGTTTGGGCTGTGCGTTGATGATCACTATGTCAGTCAGTCAGTAAGTCAGTCACCTTTGAGTTATATATATAGATACATTTCAGTATTAAAACTTGCCAAACTTGCCAAGAAGCGACACTTAAGCATGTGTGCCGTAAAATCGCTTACGGCAATGTGTGAGTGAGTGGACGTGTGGCCTAGCGTCATTGCTCTGAGTAGCCTAGTAAAGAAAGGAGAAAATGAGAAAGAAAAAGTCTGTAGAAGACAACCCTCTCTTTCAAAAACGTGACAAATCCTCGTGATGACAAACTTTTTGCCTCCACCTTTAAATTTTTCAGTTCTTTTTATTCTTTTTTTTTTTAATGAAACTTGTTGCGGATATTTTGGCTGTTTAAATTTTGCTGCTGAAGTCCTTCTCAATAAACTTTTTATTATTTTTATTTTTGATCACGCTCAGATTTCTACTCAATTTGTAATTTATTTTTCATTGACTCTTTATATAAAGTAAATATTGCATGAAAATTGAAAGAATTAAAGTCCATTGAAAAACAAATTTCCTTACCGCATAAGGCCGTACCAAGAATTTGCGAAACCCAAATATGTTTACATTCAAGATTAGAATTTGAATTGCTAAGTAAAACATTAAGTAGGTACTAACTTAATCTTAGGGGTACTCACAGCCTAGGGTTACCAGATGTCTAGCTTTATCCGGACATGTTCGGAGTTTTACCGTCGTGTCTGACCATATATGGTATGCTTACAATAGTTTGGTCTGTCCGGTCAACCTCGCCGCGGCCAAAAAAAAACTTTCTTCTTTTATACCGGTTTTTCAGGCTTTCAGCGCACAATGTCAGGCTAAATTGAATAATTTGATTCTGACTTTTCAAATTTTGCGCTTGGCAACCCTAAGCCTAACGCATGTTTATCTCAAAGGCATTGTTTATGTAAGTTAACGCGAAAATACATTAAATTGTATTTATGTTAATGTAAAATGTATGGAAACTTGATAATATTAATGAGATAACTGTAAACTCAGATTCAGATATTAAATAAATGGCTCAGCTCCCGTGTGAATTTCGGGATAAAAACTTCAGTTTTTATTTATTGTAAATACATGATATACTTCATGAATTTATAGGATAGATGTTAAATTCCTAATAAATGGTATCATTAATTCCTATATGTTCAATTTGTTGACGGCGTCGTGGGCCGGGTCGTAAGGTTCCCTCTATTATGGTTGAGCTTTGCGATGGCTGACCCTCGCGTCAACTCGTGAACCAGTTGCCAGGGGGATCCTGCTTCGATCCTGATTTGAATTTTATTTTTATTTTTTGTTCTTAACCAATTCATTGTGGTTACTTGATCACAAACATAACATGTTTTTTATATTATTTTTTTTTCTTATATTTTATTTTATTTTTGACTGTACACAATCCAGTGTATGTATAAAGTTAATGAATAGCCCCTCTGGCATGCTAGGCGACCAATCGGCATTTCTTCTCAGCAATGGTCGTTCCGAAATGCTAGTAGTTTGTAGCTTTGAGACATAATATATTATGATTAAATAATTAGTTATCGACGTGAAAAAGAGCCTTCTTTGAAGGCCAAGTTTCAATAAAAAATTTGACTTTACTTTGACTTTATAATTTCCCATTCTCGTAAGTAACTTGACCGTCTATTCCAGATTCCACTCTCTGTCCTCCATTGGGGGATTTTTGTATTAAAGGTAACCCTTAGGACAAAACTACTATTTCCCATTTGGCAAATAAAAATACTATTGTATCTGTTCTAGGAGTGCCGAGTTTTATGTCAATGTTGTGGCCTATCCGTGAGTTTTTATTGGCCCCAGCATAGTTGGATTCGGCCATTTTTGTTTTGTTATCCTTGGGTTAAACTTGTCCATAACTGGGGATAAAAATTGCCGAGCATGTCATAACTGTAAAGGTTGATTCTGTGATGTGTTAGATATATTTTCTTTATCTATTATTTCGATTGAGGTAAATAAATACCGGAATAAAAAGTTAAATGAACCCATCTTTTTAGGCTTCGGCGAGTAAAACACTAGTGTTTTTCCTACAGTTATGTATCGTTCTAACGATTTTGTTTCATCGAAATTGTTAGAACGATACATAACTACACAATATACAAATATTTTTCTTGAATCTATGCTCATTAAAAAAAATTAAGTATGAGAAAAAGAGTACAAGTGGGGCAATGGGAAGTTACCTTTATTCGGTGGCTTCGTTCCCGTGGGAAAGTGTTCCAGATTTATTCGAACTGGGATTTTTCTATCCCGAAGCCGACTACGAATTAGTCCGAAGGTGTTTGAAACTAGTCCAGTAGTTTATGCGTGACAATTGTCAAACATCCTCACGAACTCTCGCGTTCACAAAATTGGTAAAACATCATTCGATCGTATCTAAGGGGAAAGTTGAGGTTAATTCCCACTAGCCTTTGAAATAGACTCGCTAACGACAGAGCCGGCAAAAAATATCGAAGCTCTTATCTGTATCTTGAATTCAAAGAAGGCCATTACAGCATGACTCTGGGTTCTAGCGACAAATGAACCGGAAGGCCAAACTGAGAAACTGCTCAGCTGAAGGATACTGTATCTGACTTTTTTATTTAATTAATTATACTTTAAAAATGGGGGCTGAAGATTGGGAAAGATGGAGGGAACTCGTTATTTAATTTTAAATAAACTTTGGCCTTGTCTTACTCGTGTAAAATCATGAAGATATGTTCAATGTCCGAGAAAAATCTACCACAAATTTTTAAAACTGTTCTTATTGCTAATCCTCGTGCAGAGCCAGGGCTTGCAAGTTTAATAAAGAGCAAAGTTCACATTAGAGATGAGAAAACTGACGTTAACAAAACTTATCTGAGTAACTCTTTCATATTTTGCAGTGTTTTCTAGACGCCTCGGGCCATTCAGACTTTTCTAGAAGTATTAACTTCTAAGTATTAACTACATAAACTACGATGGTATAACGGAGCCCAGTTGGAGGTAATCTTGATACAAAGTAATTAAACAGCTAAGAGTAATTTATTCTCAAATGCAGTTACCCTATCTTTCTTTAGAAAGGAATTTCTCAAGTTTTATTAGAACTCTCTTTTCTTGCGAAAGGGGCTGAAATAGGGTACGTCAGGGGTGGCCTGTTTAAAAAACACTGCCGTTTTTTAAAATGCTCACGGAAGTCTATTGAAAAACTTAAGTTTTTATAGCGACTTCCCCCAAAGAAATGCCTCGTGACATTGATAATCGATTTTTCAACTGAATCGATTCGAACTGATATATTTGCGAAGTCAAACATATTAACAACAAAAATGTCTAGTTCTAAGAGCTACAGACCAAAACGCGGACAGACAGACGAACGGAAATAGAAACTCAAAACCAATTACTACGGGACTATGTAAAACTCAAACTAAAAAAAAAACAAATTAAAATGTAAATGAAAGTAACTTTTAGAATCCAAGTATTAACTCAAAAGATGTTATGATACACCAAAGCATAATTTTATTCATTAAAGATTCTTATCTTGTTACTACAGAATATGTGCAGCTAAATTATGATTCGATTGTTTGCCTCAGTGTGTAGTTTAGGATGATTGAAGGCATTATTGGAAGGTAGGTGGTTACCTACCTTCCAATAATGCCTATGCATTTGAGCAAAAATAGGTTTATTTTTCGTTCGGCCCGCTGCTTTGTCCTATATTAATAAAACTAGCCGCGCCCCGGGTTTTCGCTCCCGTGAGAATTTCGGGATAAAAAGTACCCTATGTGCTATTCCCGGTATTTTTCTACCCGTATACCAAATTTTATCGAAATCCGTGCAATAGATTTTTGTGATTGAGTAACAAACGTCCTCACAAACTCACATCCAAACTTTCGCATTTATAATATTAGTAGGATTCGTGGTTTGGCATCACGAAGTGAATGTCATAAGGAAGGCAGGTGGTACCAATCTTTCGTGGTATGAATCGTCCCAATACCAAATCCCAAAAATTCTCGGGTCGCCCCTATCTTTTCATGAGCAACGAAAATCAGTGGGACGAAGAAAGAATAAACCAAAAAATCATCGCTGAGCAGTTCCCTCGTTTGGAGCTGATTCTTGATTCAACCAAGCTATAGTGTGTCTACATTCCAACCTTAAAGTCTTACAATAGCTTCTCCTAAGTGACTCAAAGGATTCAACATTAAATATTTATTACGGACAGACCAAAGACCGACAAACGACATTTAATTCTATATTTACACAGGCTCATAAAACGCCTCATCGCCGACAGAATACCTTATGTACAGCAAACAACACATCAATTAACGCAATTTCATTGCAAATTCGCCTCTATTACCACGACATAAAAGTCAATGTAGGCTAATAATAGTTAACTGTACGGCGATAAGTTTTCGTAGACCATGCGCGAAAGGGTGATAAGGTCGAAATTTGAGAATTTGTGTATAAAAAAAATGTTGTCGGAATTAACGCTATTTGTTGTTGTGGAGTTAAATCACGTATCGATATAATCGCGGGACAATTTACGAAGGCGTTATGCGACAAAGATATATATCAGTGTCGAAAAGAACAATATGTTGTTGAGATGGACGGAGAGGTCAAAAGGAAAGTCGCTTTTTAGAACACATTTTGGATGCACTGATTTATCTTGAGTTGTTCTACTACTTTCTACGTTTTAAACTAGATTAAATTTTGTGTAGGGAGATTAGAAACCTGCGTAGTATTTGTGCAAGTTTTCAGGGATAACGAAAATATTGTTTTTAGAAAAAGCATAAACTAGCCATATCAAAAGAAGTCCAGAAATTATCAAACGTCAACAATAGTACTATGTACCTCGAAGTTGCCAACTTTTCACCTTGTGCATAAATAACGTTTAAAAAATACCAAGCTACAGTTGTAAACCATTTCTCTTTGAAAGAATGGACGCGCCAAAACGAAAATTCGTTTCTACAGCAATGAATTGGACCAGTTTCCGTCGATATTCGGAGCTAGTAGTTTTTCTTTTGTTCTTTACTACCTTTTTCTCCAGTTTGTCATTTTCGTTCAGCTCAGACAAATGAACACTGGTCCCACTAGGTCCCACTGTGCAAACACCTCGTAGCTTCCATTTGTGTTTAAAACTAGATATTTTTTCTTAGCCTCCAGGAATTTGTCAGTTGATGAGCAAAGACAAAAACCAGATTACAAAAAGCCAAAAAGAACTAGAAAATTGACAAGTAGCATTCTGTCAGTATTGCCAAATATATGTAACTGTTGGTTAGTTACTATACGTGTTGGGTGACGTAGAATGATACTCGTAATGCGTTGGTAAAAATAATCTATTTATTTTAAAATGTACTACATTTTACACCTAAAATTACATGAGTCAGACGTTCGTATGACGCACGTGATTTACATTACCCTACAAATATTTAAAAAAAAATAGTTGCTCCCACTAAAAACGGAACGCTAATACCGTGAATTTAAAAAGAGAACCAATAGCGGGTTCAATGCAGATATTCTCGAATGTTCTGGATACATAATGAATACGGGTTCCAATGTATTCTTTTGATATTTAAATCATTGGGTAATGAAATGATCCTCGGAATATTCCAGGTTAGGTGTTATATTGATTTCGCTTCGGAGGGAATTTTTAAATTTCAAGTTAAGGTGCAGTTCCTTTCTGTTTGTGTTATCCTAAGTCCCCAACTACTATTATGAATGCGAAAATGAGTTTTTTTGTTTTTTACCTCTTCACGCTTTATCTACTGAACCGGTCTTCCTGAAATTTCGCATACTCATAGTTAGAAGTAGGTACTGAGAAGAACATCTTTCATCTCGGGAAAAAGCAATGTCCCCCGTGACCCGTGGGAAGTCTGGCGGGCAAAGCTGCGAGCAAAAGCTAGTTTTAAGATAATTTGATTTATTTTTTTCTGAATAACTAGATATTGCCCAGGATGTTGTATTTACCCAACAGTAGGATAACCAACAGGATAAAGAAAAATAATTGGCCTTCACGGGACGCCCGATTGTATAACAAATGAGCATCGCGGCACGACGCATCATGCCATATTCCGTCACGGCATTCAAGACGATTTTACTGCCAAGCCGCGCCAATAGATGTTTTACATCAATAACTAATAAGGTTACTGTGACTAGGTACTATCCGAAATTTCGAAAGGATTTACAATTATATTAAGTATTTAGCATCAAAAAATATCGGCCGTGTCCCTTAAACTATGCCAAGCTTCAGTTTGCACCAAAAAAACACAAAATATTCGAAATATGAAATATGTGTTATCCGCTATTCGAATAATGCCTTCACGCGAGTAGAACGGACCCTTACCTCGTTGGAGTTGTGGATGTGGTTTCTGCTTTTCATATTTTAGTTCGGGATTCGTATCCGGTGAGGGGGAAAATTGGTATGCGTATGAAGTTACTATAGCTTTGATCCGTGGGTGGCAATTTTGAATTTTTAGATTCAGGTCTGAAAGTGTAAAATAAAGTTGTGCAGCAAAACTTGATTGCCGGAGTCAAAACGACATTTAAAAAAAAACAGAGTTTCCAAAATTGGTCCTCCTTTGGTCCTCCACCTCCTCGTTTAGCTGTATTCCTTGTTGAGGGTCGTGATCATTACGTGGAATGAAACACACAACGACTTTCCTGGCAATGATAATATAGACATCTAATATGATTTCCATAGTATACACATAATATTTATACTAAGGTAATATTATTATAGTCAACGCAGTCAACTGCATATCAAGAAAGAATTTGCAAAAATTGGGATCGTTTAGTTCACAGTTATTTTTTATTATTTCTCAATATCTGACACGCCGTTTATTTTTTTGTTATTTGCTAGGAATTTGTAGAAAGCACGTTTTCAATTAAAGAGGACTCAAAAGCAATACTTGTTGACATTCTTATTAATTCTAGTAAGGGTCGGCTCACACTGAAAAGTAAAAATGTAATATTTCTAATGTAGACTTTGTTGAAGATCGATATACTCACTCATACCATAAAACCGATTGCTTAAATGATAAAACCGAGTGTTAAGTTTTCAGGTTCCATTATGTGTGTGTGTGAGTTCTTTTGTTCAATCATATTCCATAATTATCTTGATAGATAGTGATTGTGTGGTATCCTTAGATTCCGTACATACCATAGGTAACATAGGCTACGTGACAGTGACAATTTCGCGAGATAGATTGTAATTTAACGGTATTTACAAAACGGTGACCTATTTAAAATACGCTTATTATTATTTTTATTTACTTTTTGGGGACGCCAGCGCAAGCACCAGACGGGTGATCAGTCCACTCATGCTAAGACCATTTCACCCAATTCCCCGACACCCGTAAAATACGCTTAGGACAGTTAGGACATCACACAGCGTACTAGCTTTCTTAATTGCTCTGCGGCCCCGCCGCGCTACGCGGGCGGCGCGGCGATTGCGATACAGTGTGATCATCGCCTTTAGCCGTCATGACAAAATTAAGGTGTCTGTTTGTCTGGTCCTTATCACTCACGATTTCATATCCCTATTGTCCCCGCCTCATTTACCTGTAACAAAAGAAGAAAATTATATTATTTGTCGAGGAATTAATTAAGGAATTTTTCCCCATAGGAATTAATTAAAACGAGACAAAAAGGACAATTTTCCTGTTGCCCGGGAGTTTATGTTTATTGTAATGTACAAGTATATTCAATTATTAAATTTTTGTTTTGATATACTGGTGGAATTACCAAAATTCTTTTCTCAGCGCTTTTCACACGCTATATTAACCTCTCTGAAAAATTGATCAGCGGTTTCGTCTCCGCTTTGGCATACCAATCAGTCAGTGTTAAATTTTATATGTATAGTATATATATAGAAGATAGAAGAAACTATAGATAGATTTCAAACTTATCACAAAATTGTAAAAATTAAAAAATCGTTTTGTAAGTTTGCCATAAAGTCAATTTGTTACGTTTTGTAATTTCCATACATTGAATTTATAACTCCAAAATGTATATTTATTTTGAAAAATTGAATATCGAATTAAAAAGCCCTTTCAAAATGAAAGGCGCCGCTGAAAAATAAATAGGCAACGTGTCAAAATAAGCACTGGCCCGGTTTCAGGCCACACCCTTTGAAATTTAAATCCGATCTCATGCATTGAAACCCCAACGTCGGGTGGGAACATGTTGGTAAAGAGAGCGATTTTATAATCCTGCCTTGGTTTTCTCTAGAGCACAGGGAGGGCACTTCATAGAAACGGGGCGTCAGATATACCTACACTACAAATGAAACTGTACATCTGTAAACACGTCAATGTGTGGGTTTTCAAAGTCACAGCGTCCCAATCCGCAAACGAACGGGGGAGAAGTGCGGGGTACGCCATATTGCGGGCATGGAGATGGAGCTCCCTTTCTGTACGGATGATGGATGATTCTTCAAAAATAATAGCCATTTTAACGTCCCTTTGGGACCCTGTCACCCATCCAATGACCGACCATTGCGATAGATGCTTAACCGCCACTCAGGTCTTAGCGCGCGCACCACTGCCCTACCGAGCTCTTCAAAAATGTTCGTAGAAAACATCAGACATTTGCCTGGTGGCGGCTTAACGTGTTCCTTTCATGGTGATAGCTGAAAATCAGTTTTTGCTCCTATAGGGGCAGTTTAACCACTGAGTCATTACATTGACAATTTGTATCACTGCGGCACATAGTAACGTCAAGTTTTTTTACTATTTAGGCACTTAGGTAAGTAATACTTTTTGCATGTAATTTATGTTATGTGTCTCAGTTGATGCAAATAAACGTCTCATCTATCTATCAATCCCATATATTTTGTCCCGTACCGTATGTCTATGTCCCAGCGCATCTTTTCAGGCTGTTATGTAAAGAAAAACCGCTCCTCTCATGATAGTACCACAACCCTCAGCGTTAATGTCAGGCCTCACGTCCGTATTACCATACGACGCGGTCGCAATCCTAGTTACATAACTTTCCGTATGTCCCGCATTCAAACCCGGTTAAAAATGAATGGTTTTTCACTTGTCATGTACACTATGTTTCATGCCTCCTTGCTAATCTTGTAAACAGCAAAATTATCTATCTTCTAACTATTCTATCTATCTACGCAAAAACAAAAATCAATTAACTGTAATAACGAATAGGCATATTTTGAGTTTGCGTGTACCACCCTAGACCACATCTTAGCTTCCCATCAAGCAAGATTGAGGTCAAACGCACACAAATTTAAAAAAAAACGAATCTACGTGAGTTTTATTCGCATGCAAACGCGCAGTTTAGTATGGAATTGAAGCAACGCCATCTGGTGGCAACCATGTGGCACTACGCACACTGAACTACTGAAGAAAACATGTCATGGAATGTGTAAGACATCTTTTGTCTCTCAGCCAAAAGATGTCCACTGCTGGACAAGGGCCTCCCCCAAGGATTTCCACAACGACCGGTCCTGCGCTGCCCGCATCCATGCGCATCCCGCGACCTTCACCAGGTCGTCGGTCCACCGAGTGGGAGGCCTGCCAACACTACGTTTTCCGGTTCGTGGTCGCCACTCGAGAACTTTTCTGCCCCAACGGCTATCTGTTCTTCAACGGCTATGTGCCCCGCCCACTGCCACTTAAGTTTGGCGATTCTGCGGGCAATGTCGTCGGTTACTTTAGTTCTAAGACATCTTTTAACCCTTATCAATTTCCCTACGCACATCGCACATACATCATGTACCAAACACACGTCTTTATATGTTACAGTCTGTGCCTTGAACTCGTAGAATTCTGAATAATGTAATAGAACTAGCAAAGACTCATTTGTAGCCTGATAAGAGTATCAGAAGAAGACCGTTGGGTGTAAGTTAGCGAAGGAGCCAGCAAGCGTAATTTACTCACAATTTATTTTTCCTTAAATCACCTAAAGGCATTTGACATGACCTGACGTCTACCGCCATCTAACGGCAATTGTCTTATACACATTAGTAAACTAAACAGTCAGCTGGTGTGCAGGTTTCCTTTCCTCATGATGTTTTCCTTCACCGGAAGCAAGTGGTCTATGAAAACCACCATACATGAGTCAGATCAGTATGCAAACTCATGTGGCATGAGAGATTCGAACCTGGAAAATTTTAACCTACCGGTGGGCGTATTTTTTTCCTGACTTGCCTAAAATATGACTACTACCGTTTCGACTCACACACACCAAATTTAATATATGTTCGAACTTATGCAGACAGACAGACAGACAGATATTTCCATAGAAAAGACTGCTCTTTTTTAAGTCACTTCTATTTTCCCTCTCTCTCTCTCATCTAAGCGTTTTCTCGGTTGCATCCTCAGCGTACGCGTCAGAGTCCAGGGTAGCTTTCCTACTTTTTCATCTCCACTTCGCACGATCTTCGGCATCCAGATGGCACTTCTATATTTGCCTAATTATTCTAAATTCTGTGCTCCAACCTCACTCAAGTCTATAAACTTTCAGTCCACATCACTCAGCGCCAGTCAAATTATTTTAAACTAGCAAACATGGTCAGGAAGTCTAAAACAGTCACATTGATGAATTGGAATATGTTAAAAAAGAACCTTATAAGTGTTAACACAAAGTACATTTTTAAATGAGAAATAGATCATATTCCGTTTCATCAAAGTGGCCATTTTAACCAGTCGGAAGCTTGAAAGCTTCAAAGTTGCTTTTACGCAAATCCGACCCTGCATATAACATCAACAGTAGTTAAACTTAATACGAGCTTTCGACGAAATATACCAAATATTTTGTGACGTGTTAAGAGCTTCAAGATGGACTTTATTTTCCTTTATTGTCCATTTAGGGTTCCGTACCCCAAACGGAGCCCTTATATGATCACTTTGTCTGTACGTCTGTCTGTCAAGTCAAGCAAGACCCTTTTATCAGGATCATAAAGAAGTTTAGACAGGTTTAAGTAAGTAAGTAAGTAAATAAAAATACTTTATTGCACCAAAAGTTAATAAATAACCTAGCTCTGGCATGTTAGGCGACCAAGACTGTTTCATGAGTTTCTTTCGGCATTTCTTCTCAGCAGTGGTCGTTCCGAAATGCTAGCAGTTTGTAGCTTTGAGACATAATATATTATGATAAATAATTAGTTTTCGAAAAAAAATACTTTGAAATTTTGACTTTGACAAAACAAGTAAAGGATAAATTGTGACTTAAAATATAGGTAATGCGTACAATAGGCGGCCTTATCGCAATTGCAATCTCTTCCAGGCAACCTAAGCGAACGGAAAGAGATGAACATAAATGGCGGTGCATGAACAGAGAGCTACAAAAGAAAAATTGAGATATTAAAAGATTTAACTGCTTTCCTTCGGCGAATTTTTCTTATGGTAAATAACAGGGAATTTATTTAATACTAGCTTTCGCCCGCGGCTTCGCCCGCTTGAATTTCCCACGGGAACAGTGCTTTTTCCCGGGATGAAAGGTACCCTATATCCTTCTCCGTACTTCCTACTACTACAGCTATGTGTATGCGAAATTTCAGGAAGATTGGTTCAGTAGATGAAGCGTGAAGAGGTAACAAACACACTTTCGCATTTATTATATTAGTTAGGATTAGGATTAGGATAAAGGTAGTATACAAAAAAAAATTACCACGAAAGTTATGCGAAGAATACTTCCTGTAGAACCTGAACTTCAGTACGGAATCCTCGGTGCGCGAGTCAGACTCGCACTTGGCCGATTTTTTTATTGAATGTCTAGGTTTATTTTCTGAAATCCCCACTCATTATACTGTATCTGTATCTAATGATTGCATCAAAAACGCACATAACACACTCATTTCCCAAGTCGGTACGGTATCTCAGCTACAAATTAGGGCAATTTGTTACGGAGATTTAGCAAAATTTGTACTGCGCCGGAGGCTGGTATCCCGGGCTAATTACTGGGAGGCTATTTATTATGTTTTGCATGCTCGATAGGACCGCGACTTCCTTACGGGGTAGACAGGGCCTCGATTCTCACTTGATTTCAAAATAGCTGTGTGCGTCTTCAGTCATATTTTTCTCAAAAATATTTTTCCAAATCAGACTGGCAGTCAGGTATTTTCAGAGATTAGCGAGTTCAAACAAACAAATATAAACTTTTCACCTTTATTGTTTTAAAAACAGATCGATAGTGATAAAATAGTGCCAATAAAGAGACACATGATCAAAGTGCCTTCCCCTTAATAGAAACAGTAAGAAAAGTGGATGGACAATTCTAAATTCTATGGACATTATAAAATTACACATTAGCCTTTAAATAGGCTAGATGGTAATAATATTAGATTAAGGAAAAAAACCTATTATAACACGAGCCTTTGCCCGCGGCTCCGCCCGCGTGAATTTCCTACAGGAACAGTGCTTTTTTCCGGGATTAAAAGATACCCTATGTCCTTTTCAGTACTACTTATAACTATGTGTATCCGAAAGTTAAGGAAGATTGGAGCAGAAGATAAAGCGTCAAGGGATAACAAACAAACAAAAACTCACTTTCGCATTGATAATATTAGATTGGGATTATAGATAAATTCAAAATAACTGAATACTAACAAATTCATTGGTAACCATAACATACGTTTTCATTACTCTCCTTGGGATGTCGGTAAAACCTATTTAAGGCGCATAGTTACCTGTTGTTACGAGTCAAGAACAGTTTAACTTAACAGTTCACCGGTAACCTACTCGCTTTGTCTAGAACAAACAAAATTATTAGTTTCTAACGAATAATTACTATGGTCTGTAAACAACGTGGGAACTTTGCGAATAGTTTTTGTTGTGTACGTAAACAAACGTACAAAATATAATATTATGGAACTAGCCTGTGCTCGCAACTTCGTCCGCGCGTATCTCAGGTTCTAAGCGATGTATGATAAAACCTACGCCAGATTTTAAGTTAGAACTTATATAATACAACAGTGAAAACCGCATCAGATTTGATTTAGTAGTTTTTGCGTGATGCGCGTATAAACATACAGACAGAAAGACAGATAACAAGCTAATTATTAAAAATAAAAAACACGACTGACAAGTTTTTACTCAAAAAGTACATACAAACATATAAGTTATATACATATTTGAAATCGCCTTTTAAAGCCCTTCAATTTGATACCCCACTCGATAAGATTAATCAAATTTTATTTTTTTGGTCTGCTATTTATCGCATATATAATCCGCCATTTTGTTTTTATGATGACGTCATATAGCCTATGTCATGTCACTCGGAGGAATGCAAGGAATCTAAAAATACCTCTCTCATCAAAATCTGTTAAGCCGTTCAGGACTTATGGTGGAATAAAGAAACTTACATACATACTTACATACATACATGAACCCTGAAAACATAACACTCCTTTTTTGGTCAGTCGTGTAATAACACTCCTTTTTTGGTCAGTCGTGTAAAAAGACAGAGAGACAAAAATTCTACAAAAAATGGTTTTGGCTTCTATTGACCCCATGAAGAACCCACATAGTTTTTTTCTTAAAAAATTTCTATGTATGTACAGTACTCAGTACAGACACAGACCAGTTACAGTTTTATTATATGTCTTCTCTCTCTTCTTCTCTTCTCTCAGCCGAAAGACGTCCACTGCTGGACAAAGGCCTCCCCCAAGGATTTCCACAACGACCGGTCCAGCGCTGCCCGCATCCATGCGCAACCCGCGACCTTCACCAGGTCGTCGTCGGTCCACCGAGTGGGAGGCCTGCCAACACAACGTTTTCCGGTTCGTTATTATATGTATTGATGATGATTTATAGTTAGTTGGATTAGTGAATCTTTCCTAGATTCGTCAAATTGACTGAGGTTCGTGGACATTACGCGGAATGAAACACACCCATCGACTTGCTTGGCGATGTTAATAGAGTAGTTTGCCATTGTATTTATTCTCCATTTCACACACTAGAGTGCAGGTTTCCTCACTTTGAATTGGTTTACAGCAGTTACCATTTATTTATTTATTAATTTTTGAACACAACAAATACATACAAAGGAAACATAAAACATAGGAAAACTAAGTACAAAGGTTCTATTTATTTCTATAGAAATTTCTTTCAGTAGACCTGCGAAAGAAAAAAGGTTTTGTTTATTATTATTCATTGTTTTTTTATTATTAATTTATTACACAAAACTGTACAATTAGTTTTCACATATACTGCCAAATGTGAAACAGTTTGTCGGCAGAATATGTAGTGTTATATGTATAGACAAAACTGAATAAAAATGAATTCCCTACGTTCAGGATCCAAAACTATTTTTTTAAATTCAAATCCGTTCATCAATTTTTGTATGACTGGAACAAATATCCAACATATTAGAAGGAGTAGGATTGTATGCGGGAAACCCTTCAACATTACTTCCTTTTCCAATATCCTGTAGTCAGATGCACAAGAGCAGTAGCAATATTAACTACATATTATATTGATTTTGAATATGTTTTAGAACTTTGAATTGTTATTCCCTACTTCAAAAATGTTTAAATATTTGGCTATTGGCTCGTCCGCCGGTCGGTACCCATTGGTCCCCTGAAATTCGCACCCTGTACCCATTTGTACCCTCAAATTTTTGAGGTATCCTCATGTCCCTTGATCTATTTTTTTTAAACGAGCACGAAGCCACGTATATCTACTTAAAAATGCGACCCCCCGGCGCCACAGTTTATTTTATCATATAAAAATCTATGTCACCATCGTCACATTTTATAATTTTTAGGCTAGACGTAAAATAATGGATTATTTTAACTACAGTAACAATTATATGAATTATATGAATTATTATTTAATTTTTATGATAGATGAACAATATGTATCTGGTCTTGGGTGCCCTTTTATAGGAACTCCTGGTGGTGAATAGGTAAACACTGAATCATTAATCAGAAATAAAACTAAAAGTACTGTTCGAAATATTTATTATAATAGCAACACTGGCATTATTCTCGATATATTTATAATAATTAACGTAAACAACTTGAAAATTGAAGATTTCTATTTAGGCGTCGTCGTCATCGTCATCGCTTGACACAGGTACTTCAGAGTCTTCATAACGATCAGTTGTCTTGATAGACTTCGTAACGATTTCATCATAAATCTGGTCCATAATTACATCTCTGTTGTACAATCTCTCAATTTCTTCATTAATATTATTAAAACATTTAGACAAAGCATCGCTATCAACTAAATCAAACTGTTGATCCAACTTTTCACGAAACATTGTATCTTTTAAATATTTTGTAGGTATTTCTTTGTTGAGCTGAACTTTTAAATACTCATTTACATAAGAAGTTGGTGTTAAATTTTCAATGTGTCTTGGCAGTCTTAAGACCTTATGGCCTTTGGTTTCTAAGATATTATCAACTACGTAACAGTTCTTCTTAACTTTCGCTAATTTTTGCGACAAGCAGTACAGTTCATATTTAGACATGTCAATGTCATAAGGAACATTATTAGCATTGAGAAACTCTATAATTTCTATCTTCAAACTGTTCAGTGTCGGTTGAGGATTCACCAACTTGCAATGATGAGGTGCATTATTAAATATAACTACACTGGGTTCGTGAAGCATGGGAATCAGCGTGTCCACAACCCAAGTTTCGAATGTGTCCTCATTAATATCATCAATATACTCGTATTGAACAGCTTTGATGCCTTCTTTAGAAACAGCATAGAATACTCCAAGGTAACCCGCATGGATCTTGCCCTGAGTCCGAAATTCGGACACATTGTATGCACTCACCCATTCAAGATTAATCGAGCCACCATGAAACATATAATTCTCATCGACATAATAAACAGGACTGTCTTTATAATCAATTAATTTCTTCAAATACCTAAACCTTTCGAAGTACACTTTAGGATTTTCAATTATAACTAATCCGCCGTCGTATGATCTTTTCCATATGAAATCCATATCTACCAGCATTTTTCTGAAACTTGTTATATCCATATAAATCGGAATTTTATCTTGCAGATTCAAATACAACCTTTTTGTTGATGGCAGTTGTCTCAATTGCAAACAATACAATGAATATGATACAAGCACAACCGAACGATCAACAGTGTCGATCGATGTTACAGGAGTTTCCAGATTCTGTATCTTTTCTAGTGCTAGAGGGGTCAGTCCTGTTAATTTTGCCGCGATTTGCAGATTAACATCTGTTTTTTTAACGTCCACTGAATTGATGGAGTTTAAAAACTCTAGATGATGTTGTACTTTCCGATCAATGCGGCAAAGGAGTCTGGAAGTTTCTTTATGGTTGTGTATGTCCATTACTTCTGATGTAGATGTGCCTGGAGTGTCCGCCATTATGATAAACAACACAACTGAACACAATTATTCGAATAAAAATCCGCGCGACGCAACGTCACTCCACAACGAAAAATTATTCAAACTGACTCGATATGCGTGGCACAGGCGAGGGAGTACTAGCTGTACTGTTTCATTGTACTGCGATAAAATGAAACGGCTATATCAGTGGCGGCGGCGTTCGTCGAACCAGCCGCCGTCCTGCTGCCGCACCGCCCCGCGTTCCCCGCGGCGTAAAGTTACCGTGCGAGCTAAAAATATCACGCGCTCGATAACAGTGCGCGTTTTTATGTCGATTATTTATACTATTACTATTGTACAAATATAGGTTATTATTATTCTTCATTTATATAAGTATTCTAATTTGATTAATATATAAGCAATTCAGTGTCATTTGTTTTTTAATTTTTAATTTAAGATTTAATTCAAGTTTAATTTTACGAAAATTAGAGTGAAAAGATAAAGGAGGAAAAATGTTAAAATTCTTGCACCTGTATGAAATGATCCGATGACTTTGGTACACACACAAAAGATTTTTTCATGCATTGTTATTGTCACCCTAGTATTATCTACGTCGTAAAGTAAATACATGTAGGTACTTCTTATTTTGTAGCCGGAAAAAAAATACAGACATTGCCATTTCTTCTGTTATGTAAATTGTATGTATTGTATAATGTAATTTGTGCAATAAAGTTATTCTAAACCAAAACAAACTAATAACTCAGACATTATGTATTTCCAAATAAATATATGTAATTCAAATCACAGCACTTGTCTTCTCCATGAGAGATCTCAAATATTTTTTTTTTAATTACACTATATGGGACAAAGCGCGCACACTAGTTTATCATATAGCAATCAAACATGGCGGTCGGCGGCGGCGGGCGCACCGGTCGGTGTCCTTCCCCCGCTCCCCGTTCCCCCGTCGCATGACCGAGCGCGTCTGAACAAAACTAACGCAGTTTGTGTGAATCAGCGCGGGGAAGCTAACGGATATAAATTTATTTCGGATTTTCCAGCTAATCTTCAATTTTGGGGATATTAAGGTTAGTTATTTTATGAATTTTGTTATTATTTAGAAGTACAAGCATTCGGCATGAAACAAGACTGCGTAGAAACGATAAATAGATGTCCTTGGAGGTGCGGTTTGCGGAGGGAAACGGTAATGAACGGTAGCGTGCACCCGCGCTTCCCGCGCATTCCCCCCGCTTGTCTTACATGCGCAGTCGACGCCATATTGGATCTTGTTTCCTGCCGATACCTGTACTGTAAGGTGATTTTTCTCATAAAATAAGTACAGATTAATAAACATTTTATAAGCTTTAACTTTGTTGCAAGTCACACTAGTCTTAACTATGCACACAGCTTCGCCCCCGCGTATTTAGGGTTTTTAAGTTTCTTGAAAGAACCCTGAATATTCAGTGATAAAAACTATAGGTTTATCTGTAATCTCATCAAAATTGGCGGTTGTTTCGAAGATTACAGAAAGATGTACAAAAAATCGAAAAGGGTAGGTACCTCACCTATGTCCTAAGTGTAATTGTTAATTAAGTTGCATGTCCTTTTAATTATCATAGAAGTTTAAGAAAGACTAAATATGTTCGTTTATTTAAATTATTCAATTTGCAAGTATTTTGAAATTACACATAGGGAGTATACACTACAATTTTTTTTGAATAGTTAATATAAAAGTACGTATATGGACAAAGATAATGTGCAATATATATAAATATATATATAAATAATTCTAACTAGCTGCTGGCCGCAGCTCCATCCGCAGCAAAAATTATACCTGGTGCGTTTTTCAAACAAACTTTGAGCCCTTATTCTAGCTTCTTGTTGGTTGATAAAAAAAGCCTATGTTGAAGTTGGAAGGTCAACTATTTCCATACCAAATTTCATCAAAATAGGTCCACTTTAGTCGTGTAAGTGTAACAGACAGACAGACCAAAAGACAGACTTTCGCATTTATAATATAAAGTATGGATTGTTAGAAATAAGATGTAGGAATTTGTATACCTACTTAAATATTAATAGGTATTTTTTCTTAAGATCTTAAACGAACGTCTTTAAAATTTATTTATTTGTTTTTTTAATTATTTTTGTTAAAAGTGTTCCTTTTTCAGACCAATCTCAAAATGGACGCCTGCGAAAGTAACAAACTGTCTGACGTCAGACAAAAAATTACATTGATCCAAAAATTGATAAGTAGATGCGATCACTTCATAAAGAATCCAATACAGCTTGAGGACACTCTAAATGGCATATTGTTCTTCACAAACTTACCTAGCATCATTATCGAAGAAGCAACCAAGATCCCAAAAGCTAAAGACCTGAAGCAACTATTTGAGAAGCAACAAGAGCAAAAATCCAAAGTAAAAAAAGCCCGTATACTAAGTAGCGAAATTCTTCACGGTCTCTTATATGAATATTACGTAACTAAAAGGATCGTATTTGACCTACAAATTCTCAGAATACGAGTTTTATGTGCAGAAGTGCAAGATTATTCTTACTCGGATTTCCTTAAATTATTACATGACAGAGGATTTATTTGGAGAAAGTTAGATAACAATAAACGGTGTATCCTCATTGAGGATCCGGAGATTCAAGCTAAGAGAATTAAGTATCTGCTGGATATGAAAAGATTTAGAGAAGAAAAAAGAATAATTGTTTATGTAGAAGAAAAGGTAAGTTAAAAATTGAAGAAAATTAAATAATATTTGATACGTAAAGGTACGACAGATGTAAAAAGCCAGTTAAAAGGTTTTTTTATTACTTATTCAATTCAAACGAAAATTATAAAATAGGCGTGAAAATTATAAAGGTTCCAAGGTATCTTAGGTCTTCGTCAATAAATTAAAATAATTGCAAAAAGTTAAATTACTTACTATTTTAAAATATCAACACTTATTTATTTGCAGGCAATGCCACCAGATGAAGAAACTGTAACTCAGTTCAGGAACGGTAATCATCATCTAGAAACGTCGTGTCGATACATCAAATTGGCTGTATCTCCGCAATTAGGCGTACTAAGTTTATCGAAAAACAATCCAGAGGAGACCGTAAGTGACTGGTTAATAAAAGAAGTGGCACAGCATCTGAAACCTTCATTTGTTCTGGTCACCGACGATATCATGTTAAACGAAGAACCATTGGATGTTCCTCCACCACCGGAATCTAGAAAACTTGATATGATTCAATGGTTGGAGCGTAATAACATCCCGTGGTATTACACAATGCATAGAGCAGACTTGTACGAGTTGATCGATTTGTATAAAGATAAATTGGGCAATAATAAATACTTAACAGAAGAAATCCTCAAAAGTAAAGGCGTAGAAGTAGTAAGAAGACCCAGGAAAGGTTGGCCTGAGCTGAATTATTTCGAGCCTCTTTGGCGTATGGATGCATTATGGCTTGGAGTTGTACAAGGATCAATTGGAACAGTGTTAGAAAATAGAGTAGAAATGGCTGTGAGTGTATGTTCACTATCTACTTGGGAATACCATGATAAGGAATTGGAAAAAAAAGAGATCGAACTGTACGAAAAAGATATGGAATTAGAGGAAGTTATAGAAAGGTTGTTAGTTTACACTAAAGATACGGGTATGCCCCTAACGGCTGAATTACCAACTGTTTCGGAGGTTAAGAAAAAAGATGAGATAATTGTGTCAAAGTTTTTAGGATCGTGGTGATAAGGTGCTAATTAATTTTCTCGAGAATAAATATTATGCTTTTTAATCAATTTGGTTTCTTTATTTATGAAAACAACAAAGATAGTTTTACTTAATCTATTACGTTCCACTTTGCCAAAATTCTTTTGATTTTGATCAAAATTTTATGTTTTCTTTTAATGACATTGGATCAGCGATTCGCTGCCTCAGTCAAACGGAATCTATGATCCGTTGGAAAAGATTTGTTTTATATAAGTAATAGTGACGAAAGAATCAATAGACCAATGCAGAATTACTATTACAGATTTGACTTCGAACAATTTCACTCTGTAATATTAGAAAATGCAATTAAAACCTAACCACAATGCTCTCGAAACTAAATTAATTAAATTTAAACTGAAAATGAAGAATGAACTCTATTACCATAACCATAAAAGTCGATTATAACTGTGGAATTCAATACTTGCAATTCGATTAGGACTATAATCGAGTAATGTTTAATCAATTAATATCATACCTTATTAAAAGAGCCACAAGGTAGAATTTCAGTTTTCCACTGTGAATCCTTTTTTGTGACAATCAAAATTAGTAGTGGGCAATTGAATTTAATCCTTTTACTGGGTGTGTTGGAATTATTTTCGCTTATTTGTGGTTATAGAAGTTATTACAAGCTTTACCTATATACTGTAATAGAGGACCGGACAAGGTATAAGAATTGTTAAAAATATGTAATTTTATGATAGAATACACATAATTATACACATTTTGCGACTTTTCAGCGCGAGTTTATTCTCAAGAGCTAATTTATTAGAGTTCAAACTTTTAGGGAAAGTCCATTTTCTACGCGTGGCGTCATTGAATGTATGTACGTTTAGCTAGGGGCGTTTGGGTATCGTCTACACATCGCTTAAAAATGTAAATTGTTTTTTGCTATATTTTGGGAAATACTTTGGTTATGGAGGTGATTCTTCTACGGAATATTCTATTATTGTGAGATATTTCCAAGAAGCATAAACAAGCTAATTATTTAAAAATAAAAAAACACGACTGACAACTTACATCCTATGTCACTTAGGGGAATGTAAGGAATCTAACAATACCTCTCACATCAAAATCCGTTAAGCCGTTCAGGACTTATGGTGGAATAAAGAAACATACTTACTCCATGAACCCTGAAAACATAACACTCCTTTTTTGGTCAGTCGTGTAAAAAAGAAGTTGTCCGGTCCCCTATTACACAATTAAAATAAGCATCAACATTGATAAGTCTCAGATTCAAATCCTATTTATCGTTAAAACCAAAATCAAAAATTCTTTATTGAAACTTGGCATACACAACTACAAACGACTAGCATTTCGGAACGACCACTGCTGACTTAGTGGCTGACAAATCTGACGTATGTCTGGTAGTAAACATACTTCTATCTTGTACATCACGTCTTTATCCCTTACGGGATAGACAGAGTAATGAGACTTGAAGGCCCCGCTTAGCTGAATAGTGGGCTGATTGTAGGATGTAGATTCAGATATATTGACAGGTTGCTGGCCCCTCGTCACAGAAAGGGCGCTTCATAGAAACGGGGCGAAAGGAAACTCCCTGCCCCTCCCGCAGTTCTCCCCCGTTTTTGTTTGTTTTGGGACGCTATGACTATGAAAACGCACACATTGACGTGTTACTGACATGTTCACAGATATACAGTTTCATTTGTAGTAGTAGTAGGTATATTTGACGCCCCGTTTCTACGAAGCGCCCGCCCTGTGCTGTGGTATTGGTTCGAATGCTAGTGCATCCGATTAATGAACTGCTGTTCGTTTAATTTGTTACAATTTAACATAGTGTTTCCTTGTTTCTAGACTGCTTCAATGGAATTGCTTGAGAGTCCATTGCCTCCTTTGTAAGGAACACGATTTGTCTAGATACAGTTACCATTACCAGTTTCTCTTAGAACCATATGAACTCTGTGAAGGAAATTATAGCAAATCCCCGACGTCAACTGGAAGATAATGGTTTTTTTTATAACATAGGGCGGCAAACGAGCAAGCGGGTCACCTGATGGTAAGCAATCACCGCTGCCCATGGACAACTGCAACACCAGGGGTATCACAAACGTGTTGCCGGCTTTTCAAGAAGACGTAGACTCGTTTTCTGAAGGTTCCAATGTCGTATCGGTTCGGAAACACCGCCGCAGGAAGTTGGTTCCACAGATTGGTCGTACGTGGCAAGAAGTGTCTTTAAAACGTACGGTGGTTGACAGCCAGTTATCCAGATGGTATGGATCAAACTTCAACTTATGACGGGACGGGATTTTCTTAAAATCATAGTCAAGCAACCTCAAGAACCACCATCAAGAAATTTCGATTAAAAACCGCACTTAAATCGGTTCATCCATTTGGTAACAATGATGACACTGATTTATCACATGTTAAACTTATAACACCCCTTGTTTTTGCGGCGGGGGTCGATAAACATCGGTGTTTTAGACTACAACTCATCATTTTAAGTACATCCAACCCACCGCAATATTGCACAGAATAAATCTCAGTTGCGAGGTTATTAAGAAAGGGAGGCAATATTGTATTTTGTTTTTTCTGGCTGCATTTTAGGGTTGACTGTAGGGTTGGAGAAAGCACCTGTTTTGATCATTTGCTTTCGACTTGGGGTGTGGAATTTCCAAGATTCCTTTTAGCAAACTGTTTCAATATACCTAAAATCTCTTAATTATAGCGATACTGAAAACCTTCTATCCTCTCCAAATAGTAGCCCCCCTTGAATCCTAAAATATATCCGTTGCCTAAAAATAGCCCTAATTAAACTAACCTAACTAACCTACTCATAGTTTTAAGATGATTATTATTAGTATACTAGCTGTGCCCGCGACTTCGTCCGCGTGGACATTTGAAACCATTGTGATTTGAAAAATGATGTCTCTAATATGCATTTAAAAAGTTCTGATGTAAATAAAAAAAAAACATAGATTAGATATAATTATATTATTAAAGCTGAAGAGTTTGTTTGTTTGTTTGTTTGAACGCGCTAATCTCAGAAACGCATAGACCGATTTGAAAAATTCTTTCAGCGTTGAATAGGTGAGTTATTCCTGAGTACTATATAGGCTACGTAACACGGTGAAGCTCGGGCGGTTAGCTTATTACAGACACATTTTATTTATTTATATTTAAAAAAATTACAGCAATGCTTCTCTATATACAATATTAGAAGTATAGCCGTCAGGGATCAAAACAAAAAGTTTTCTAGGATCGCTCACGCGTGAGGAGAGCCACGTAAAGCTGACGTGAAAAGCAGTTATATCTTAGACCAACACCTGCAACTTTTAGCGTTTGACCTTAGGCTTTATTAATTGTCATAGCAAAACATAAACTTACTGGGAATTGGACTCGTCTGAAACTAAAAGGAAAATTGTTTGGTATTAGTGGAATTCGGGGTACAAAAACACTCTCACCTGCTCCGCATCCTGTCAAAATCTCTGCTTCTATTACGTTTCGTTGTAAATTTGTTATTTTTAACCTGGTGCCATTACAAAGTTTAGGAGGGCTTAAATTTCTAAGGAGCATTATAGGTGCTCCAACTTTTAAAATTATTTTGTGAGCTGGCAACCCAGGAGCACTTAGGGATTCCAAAAATTCTATAGGGTAGTTTGTGGATTCTTCTTCTTCCGTAACTCTATTAATAGAGACATATTCTACACAATCACCGGAACACAGCTCAAAATTTCGGCATTTATAGCTGCTGCCTGTTCATTTTTTGAGTGTTAAAATCGCCCTCTCTCGCAAAGCCACGTATTTTCTTGAGAAGCTATCTCGGTCGCATTTTCATATACAGATGATATGAGCTCTCGCATCGTTGGGACTGTGCAACAAAGGTTTTCATGGAGAACCACTTTTCCTTGTTCCTCTGGATACACACCGTTACCAATCTTAAGTAGCATATTAGAGAACGTGTGCGTTTTCGTTGCCTCCAATTTGCGCTCGCATATTTACTGTCAAATGCATTGAAATAATGTAGTGCCACAATCTAGAACTCTTTAAACACGCCCTTATCTCATCAGCCCTTGTTCCACGTGGTATGACAGGAGAGTCTGACGAAAGTCCCCACAAAAAAGAACTGTAACGCCACCCATGGGTTGGTCATTTTGTCTTATATCCCGTAACGTTGTGACCACTGCTTCAACCGCTTTTCGGTTAGCCATAGTGCATTCATCCCATATAATAATATTGCAATCGCGTAAAACCTTAGCTTTATCGCTGCTTCTGGAAATGTTACATACGGGATTCTCAGTGCAGTCTAAGTCAATCAATTTTGAACATGGTATGGGTTTGCCTCCTGGCAACAAAGTGGCTGCTATGCCGGACGAAGCTACAGCAAAATTTTACTTTAGCTTCTTATCTTTGCTAAAATCACTTTTGTAAGGAAAGTCTTACCGGTTCCACTGAGCATCTACAAAAGCATTTCTCCTAAGGCATTGTCTACGCTGCAGACACACGATCGAATATTAATCACTTTGTTCTTCAGTTAGCCTAGAGACATCAGTATGTAAGGTTTCGGATCTATATATATTAATTATGTAAGAAAAGAATAATTTTCTAAACAATCCATCAAACAAACACCACAATTTTCATTTAAAAATAATTTAGTTGAAGCGGCACGCACAGAACAGACCACGCATGCAGGGTCGTTCTTACCGAAACCCAACCATAGCCATATACGCTGACGGTTCTTGACGGTTCCTGGGTAACCGTTAGGGGAACGTAATACCGACTATACGTTATATTCGATAACATGAATACTGATATTTGACACTAATATAACACCTCTATGCACAGAACAATTCACACGTATATTGGCTCGTTCTTACCGAAAACAACCATAGCGCGTTTTACTTTTGCACAGCGCCATCTAGTGATGGTTCACCGAATCAACCGTGATAAAAACATTAAAATGTAATAATTATGAAATTTTTATAAATATTATATTATAAATAAATAAGAACACAAAAAAATATATTTATAAACTTACGCAAATCTAGAAACCTGTTAGTTATTAACTTAAACCAATTACGTTACTTTTCTTTAAATTAATGTAACTTTTTTATTTATGAACGATTTAAATAAAACAAAGCCTAAATGTTAAGTGAAGCTTGGCACAATATATCGCTGAAAACCGCATCTTAATCGGTCAAACCGTTTCTGAGATTAGCGTGCACAAACTCACAGACAAACAGACAAACAGACAAACCGACAAACAGACAAACAGACAAAAATTCTAAAAATCGTTGATTTGGGTTCTGTTACGATATTAGATACTCCTTATAATAGTTTTTCATATTTATCTTCCATGTACAGACATCACCCACTTACGATTTTATTATATGTATTGATATTACTGGCTTACTGTTATTACTTTTTTATCTTTTTCTCTCTCTCTCTCTCTCTCTCTCTCTCTCTCTCAGCCGAAAGACGTCCACTGCTGGACAAGGCCTCCCCAAGGATTTCCACAACGACCGGTCCTGCGCTGCCCGCATCCATGCGCAACCCGCGACCTTCCAGGTCGTCGGTCCACCGAAGGCCTGCACCAACCATGTTCGGTTCGTGGTCGCCACTCGAGAACTTTTTCTGCCCCAACGCTATCTGTTCTGCGAGCTATGTGCCGCCCACTGCTACTTAAGTTTGGTTGATTCTGCGGGCTATATCGGTTACTTTAGTTCTCCTACGGATCTCTCATTTCTGATTCGATCACGCAGGGAACTCAACAAATATATGAATGAATATGAACAACCCTAACCTCACCCTATTAGGAGATTTTCGGTTTTTGACAAACTTTTTGTTTATGCCGCTTCCATATGTTTAAAACAAACACAACTTTTGGTTTAATGAAAGAGGAGATTTGATTGAAACGCTTTGAGCACAATTGTGCTTTGAGTTTTAAAATTAAACTCATATAATGACAAAGTCTAGTTCTAAAAATAGCTATTTCGTTTGATTTATTTTTGTCTACTAACATCAGACTTTTAAAGGCAAATGACATTTTGGCCAAACTATTCAATTAAGTTTTCATATAATAGTAATTCATCATCAGAACACAGGTATCCCTTTAAGCCTACCATCTTTACCTATACCTACTTTTTATTCTAACTATACGTTTCTTGCATCTCAATATTACTGAAAACTGCTTCGGCCAAAATTTAAAAAAAAAAGGTTGATGTTAATCACACTAGACGGATTTCGATGAATTTTGATACACAGGTAGAAAAATACACATAGGAGTATGTGTTTTGATACACGGGTAGAAAAATACACATAGGAGTATGTGTTTTGATACACGGATAGAAAAATACACATAGTGTTTTGATATCGTGTATCGAAATTCATCGAAATCCGTCTAGTGTGATTAACATCAACCTGATTCTTCTTTTTTTAATTTTGGCCGAAGCGTTTCCGTAATCACTTCATCCCAGGGAATTCCCACCGGAGCGAATTCTCTGGGCGCAACTAGTAAAACAACAACTAACTGAATAACTTGTGTGGAATGAGGTACGGTTTGCCAAGTATGTTATACTATACCCCAGACGCCTGTTTGTCAGTTTGTCAACTTGTCACTAACACTTACCCCGTACCTTTGACACGTCTCAATCTCATCAGGACTGATAACGTAGTTACCTTAGAGCAGTTAACCAATTGGAGAGGCCAGGCTACTATAGCTCGCTGTCTAAAGTTTCGCGTGGGTCTGTACCCGTCCTTCACACCAGTGTTTTAGATCAGGAATGGCTTAGGAGGCGGTGGTAAACTTAACTTAAATAATTTTATGACGTCAACTAACTAAAAAACAAGAATATGACGATTTAAAAGTGCTATTTTTTAGCCTATTCAAATAAAATCATTTTCATTTCAAATGTAATTTATCTACTTCCACACTAGTTTGAAGGCCGGTAATTTTGTTTCCACTGGTGTGAAGGCTCAGTGTGAAGGTGGATCTGTCGGGGATCAATCGAAACGCTCGATTGAACCTCGCGACCTGATGATAGGCATCGCCCTGTGCCAAATTCTATATGATCTGCTAAAACTTCTGTTTGTGGATCTTGGCCTTCGACACGAGATAATACCAATTTTAGCGGTCTTGCGCCAGCTCTCGCCAGTTGTCAGCTCTAAGGCTCTAGTCAAGATCCACTTCTGGTAGCTTGAGCTGCTGCAAAGTAATGAATTAAACCAATGTTTGTGATTGTGTGCGTAGTTTTTCTTATTAAAGATGGTTTCGTTTGCTCTTCTGCGACCACAATCTTGTCCGAGGACAGAGATGAGGTCTACCTACAGTGTAGCGAGCTTTACCCAGAAGCAGCCTATTCACTCTGGTTCAGTTTTTAAGCTTTTCTTCTTCTATCGAGTGTCGTTTATTACTAACACTGGTGTGAGATTTTATTCAAATCGCCTAAAGGCATCCTGACATGACTTTTTACATGTGTGTAAAAATGTACATCTTTGTGTGTGTAAATAATAATGTAGCGCGTTTTCCCCCTCACGAAAGTAGCAGACATTTTTAGCATAGAAATTGCGCTCTGCATCGTCTTAGTTGGTTATATGCTCTAAGGTAGTTACTAACTCGTGGAACTTCCATTCTTAACATGGTTTAACGTGGGGATGGATCTTCAGGGAGACCATTAATAAAGTTATCGGTATTACATAGTACAATAAATAGGCGAAGAAAGCTCAACATACAAACTTCCTTTCCCCTGTTCAACGGTCTTAGGATGAAATTTCCGGAAATGTATATGGTGGTAACGTGGGCGCTTGAAATTTCTCATGTACATAGTATGCCAAATTTCAATTGTATCTAGTAATTTGAGTACATCTTTGATATTTCAGTCAGTACACAGATGATCATGACAATGATAAAAGTAAAAATAATACACAAAGCTTTGCAACCTTTTTTAAATATCGCTCAATAGTTAGTTCGTCGAAAAATATCGTTGTTCTACAAAAATCTTCTTTCTGTTCGATCTGAAAAATAAAATGCTTCATAAGCACCGTTAAGTACATGTTAACACCATACATAATAGGCCGTTCCTCAAATGACAAAGTACTCGCGCAATTATTTTTTATTAAAGAGATCTGTAAAAGATCGTAGCAAGTGGACATCGCTAGTCTCTGCCCTACCCTCGGGAAAAAAGGCGTGATAATATGTATGTATTTTTTATTATTAAGCCATATTGCTGGTGTCTGCCACCATGTCACCAGCATGTCATGGGACGCATAGGCCTCTTCCAGCATCTTCCATTATGCTCTATCATTTTGCCTTTTCTTTTCCATAAAGGCTCTGTGCTTTAATGTCATCTTCCCCTTTTTTATTTGCCTTCCTCTCCTTCTTTTTGCAAGGCCACCATTCTGAGACTATTTTACCACTTATTTCTGCTGTCTCTCGTCATATGCCCTAATCCCCCCGAATTATTACGGTTTAGTAAATATACACATAAATTATTCTTTAAAATTTATAAATTCTCATTACCTAGATTAAATGTACGCCCTAAATTAGCCTAAAGTCAATGCTAAACTCCGAAGTAATTGGGTTGTAAAATAAAGCAGTTAGGCGCGTAACGAAATTAAGTCTCCAGTGTAAGATCTACCTCAGTGGCTTAGTGATTGGTTAACAAATTAGACCACATATCTGAAACTAGTCCCATATGAATTGAAGCCCTTACTTGCCAGCACCTAGTTCTTCGATTCGATTGTTATATTAAGACCAGGTCCTAGCTCAACTTCAAAACGATTAACGAGCACACAACCAAAGACACCTTTAGACACACATAGACATAGTGTGGCGGATCTCGCGGAACTCATTAACCAATTAGAATAGTCCACGCGTACACCTGCACAGGCACACCGGTACAGTGTATGCATAACGCAGAGATGAGATCGTTGATGGCTCCAGTATACTTGCATTTGGGGTGCACATGGGTGAAAATAATATCTATTTTGCCATACACAACTAATAAATTTTTAAAAATCCCAATCCGAACTAATTTTTTTAAAATATTTTACCAATAGGACATAAGCTACAATTTATGTATGTACCTCTCAGAGGCGGAAAGACAGGGCGGAGCGCTAGTAAGAAAAAAATGGAAATTGAAAATAATAACACAAACATGCTCAGCTAAACCACGATTTTAGCGCCATACCTAGTGTGCGCTGACGTCAACGCTTGCCACACTGCGGCAGCGGTGGCGAGGCGTGGTGAGCAGCGGAACGCGACGGTAGCAAGGAATGTGCCTTGCTTATGCAAAGCAGCCCCAGATAGCTAATATCAAATTAATTGGGTAATTAAATTCAGATAAATATTTAAATAATAATATTATTTATTTATTTCACCTGTAGTTTACAAACATGTCACGACTATAAATCAAGACATAATAATCTAAATAAAAATAAACACTTTCAGAGTTTTTGGTTTTATTTCCCTGCATTTTTGCTATGAATTTTCATAAAGTACATATTGTATTGGATTTCATAAAGTGCCTATTGGGCTAAGTCGCAAACGGTCTCCAAGGTCTCTTACACAAAATTTCCCCCGTAAAATTAAATACATATTTTTGTGGAATGTCACTTATGCAAAATATATATATGAAGTAAATTTAAGTACCAACCAACTTTTTATCACATTTAGGGTTTTTGTTTACTGTATGTAAATAAGTTACTTAAAAAAAATATGTTATTCTTTAAAAATCTAAAAAGTCCCTAATGCGACATTTTGCGAAAGAGACCATTTGCGTTTTTTAGCCGCTATTCGGCGAGATATCGTAAGGGTTAAAAAACAATTCGTTTAAGATGGTTCATTTATTTTTATTTTTTATAAAATATACACAACTTAATTTTTTATGGCTAGACTGTGCCTAGGCTAGACTAGATAGTGCCTATACATATAAGTTTACATTTCTACACTATAGCTGGGGGGCGTTTAGGCGCATAATGTTAAAGCGCAAAATGATTACCGGTCGCAAAATGGTAAAAGAAAGCAAAATTTACTATTTTGCTCTTTTAAGCGTACAATGTTTGAAGAGCTAAAACAGTGAGAGCGTAGAATGGTAAATATTTCCAGTGCTTTAGCTTTCAGCTGTCAGGACTATATAAATATCATATTGAGTGAATTGTGACTCCCTAACAAGTAAAAGTAAGTAAAATAGAAAAAAACGTGATCAATTTTTGAAAAAAAAAAAAAAATTTCACAAATTTAATAATCGAACATTTATGATAACATCATTCATAAAAATAACATAAAAATACTTTGAATGGCTCTAATGACATGCTAAAGTTAAAAAAATTATTATATACTGTCAAATCACACAGATTCTAGCTCCCAAAGTAAGTTCTAAATACTTATTTTTAAGGGATACTGAAACCAACGCAAAGATAATGTTTGCTGACGATAGTACTATTATAATAAAACCAAACGATTTAAATAAATATGAACATGACATAAACTTAACATTAAATAATATAATTGACTGGTTTGATGAAAAATAATTTATTGATAAATTTGACTAAGCTCAAGCGTAATGCATTTTTACAATAAACAACATATCTTAAATAATATTAATGTACACTATAACAACACTAAAATAGACGTAGTAGATAATACTGAAATTCCTAGGATTAGAAATTGACAATAAATTAACGTGGAAAACAACAAACAGAACAAATTTGCAAAAAATTAAATAAATGTGCTTACGCTTTATAATTTACAGATATGGTATAGTAAATATAGACTCTGTTCTTACCGCGTATCATGGCCTAGTAACGCCAATCATCAGATATGGCATAATGTTCTGGGAAACAACACAGGGAAGAGAAACCATTTTCAAAGCACAAAAAAGGTGTGTTAGGGCAATTTGTGGCCTAAAAACCAGAGAGACAGTTGTGAGTCAAAGTATAAATCTTTAAAAATATTGACAGTGCCATCTTTGTACATTTATGAAATAGCTGTTTTTGTTAAAAGCAACCCCAAATTATTTTAAAAAGCTTCCTCAGATACGCGACCCAATTTGCGACCTCAATATATGTATAATATATGTACTCAGCATTGTACTCCCGGCACAAATCTAGGAAAAGCCTCTTGGGCATGTGGCACCCAAAGTATTTAATAAGTTACCTCAACACATTAAAAAATGCTTGACTTAAAACAGTTTAAAAAGCAATTATTTAATTTTTAATTGACAAATGCTACTATGCTATTCGAATAAATGACTTTTTAAATGATAATTCAATACGATATTAATTAATTAAACTTTGACATGTACTTTATAATTTATTTCTTTTCTTCACAATATTTGTATGCGGTTACTGGCAAAACATAGAGACACCGTATTTTATAACATGTATACCTATTACTACCTATGTTTTACAAATAAAGTATTTGATTGATTGATTGATACTTTATTTCATAAAAAATACACACACACAAATATATAAACTAGCTTTTTTAAATAATAAAAAATTTGCAAAACTGTTTACGGTTTACTTATATTTTCCTTTGAGTGTGTCGAGCCTCTGATGTTATTATAACTACTGGTTCCAATCGTCTGTAACAGTCGGTCAGTTTAGGATTAACGGTGCAATGCCTGAAATAAATATACTATCTTAAAATCGTGTACAGGGAGATTCTGATCTTAAATTTTTGTGTAATATAATAATTTTGCAATCTAAAACATCATACTTTTTAACTAGTCAACCACTTTTAAAAGTATGAGAAAGCAATTCTATAATAATAATAAAAGGTACTTACTCAAGCAGATTCACGAGCCATCGTTTTGTCGCTTGACGAATCACTTAATGATTCAATTTGTCACCACCAAAATCTTGACATCTCTTCTTTGAGCTGAAAAATAAAATATACAACACATTGATTTACATAAACAATATGAAAATGCATGTAAGTTGCACTTTATTCTAGGCTATATGCATGCAGGCTCTTGTGTACTTTCCATTACTCTACGCTTACGTGGAAGCTGCTACAAGCAAGCTGGGTGGGAGACAAATTCTATAGCTCTTTCCAGATAAACGCCATTTTTAGAAATTGGAATGTGAATATGATACTCAAACTCACCCAAACATTCTGTCGTGGTCGTCCAATTTTCTTTTTTTTGTCATTTCCTTTCGCCATTTTCTATAGATTTCTTATTTCCCATTTTTTCACAGCACTGCACAAAAAATGCTGATCCCTCAATTTTTCTTTCACAAAAAGTACGAAAAAATTTGTTTAATTCAGAAGAAAGAGCGTCCGGAGACGACGTCACACGTAATAACGCGGGCGGCGGCCGACTGAAGCACGCAAGAACGAAGCGAGAGCCATAAGCGTGGACGCATAGTAATAAGCATTTGTTTTTTGCATAGCACAATTTTGCTGTTATTTTCAGGAGATTGAAGAGGTTATAATTTTTATGGTATTTCTTAAATATCTTTTGAAATATTAGACAAGAAAAAAAGTGTTCGATTCAGACTTTTATTACAATAGATATATTTGCTATAAATTAAAAATATATATAAGGTATGTTGTCGCTGAAAATTTTAAAGAATTCTGACTTGAAAGATTTTTCTATAGAGGGGACTTTATGATTTTTTTTTAAACAATATATATATATATTTAAAAAAGTATACGTTTCAGACTCTTTTCACATATTGTGTATTATATGCTGTAATAATTTCAAGTTCGTAATTAAACTCTAAGTAGGTAAATTTCGCTGCATGAAAAATGACAATCATTAACACATTTGGACTACCATCTCGCCTTAATCGAATAGCTTTGCCATCGGCTTCTGCCCGCGTGAATTTCGGTTTCCATCTTTCGATTGCCTAGGTTGTATTCTCCTTGGTGTTGGTGCATATCCAAAATTCTTTTATAGTGAACTTACGCTAAGGATCCACTAGGGTATCAGATTTTGGGGATCAGATCGGAATAACTCATATAAACCTTTGAAGTGTCTACATTCAGCGAGATGTTGTCTCTGAGTTTATATACACATTCAGTCAGTCAGTAAGTCAGCGTCCATTTTACATATACATACATAGAATCACGTCTTTATTCCCTTACGGGGTGAGACAGAGCCAAAAGTCGTGAAATTAATCATTTTATTTATAGTAATACATATATATTTCTTACTTTTTTATTTCTAGACGCATTATGACGACGGCTGTGGATTTTTTAAAGCATAAAAGCCTTTCTAGTGTAAGTTGTATGCTAATTATAATGGGTTCATCCGTTTAGGAGGCTACAATGACCATACGAACATGCAGATACTTAGACATGTCTCTTTCTGTTTGCGTTGCGGGCTTTCCCTAAAAAAGGTGACCCAAGGTTGTATTATGATGTATTTGTACTTCCTAAAGGTATCAATCAAAGTCAAATTTGAAATTACATACTTGACACGTCATAAGCAAACCAATGGTCCGCCTCCTTAACTTCCTCTCCTAAACCACATACGCTGTCCTAGGCAATGTTAACAAGCTGACAATGTTCTACAGATAATATATCCAGTCAAACCTGCCATTCATAGCAAATTCGCCTCTATTACCATGTCATAAAGGTCCTTGAAGGGAAACCTGTCTCGATGATGACTGTACAGATGATGTAGGTCACTTGATAAACCATTTGCGAAATGCCGAGCATGGTCAGTGGATTATGTCCATCTTGTATTTAAGTGGGGGTGGTTACTTGTCAATCCAGTGTCTACCTATAGCACACGCACTATTATATAGTTACTAACTACATAATCTATGTAGTCACTATGGAAATATAGAGTACTACTTATAACAATGTCTGCCTTAAAATGCAATATAAACGTAAAAATGAGATTTTACAATCGAATTGAATTTTAATTCAAAGCAATTTTAATCATTGGCAATGATTAAAATTTCTTTTGAATTTAATTAGTTTCTTCTTTTTTATTTGCATATTATTGTCCGCGGTTTTTCATAAAAACTTCAAACATAGTAACAGAACAGACAGACTTTCGCAAAAAATTAGGAAAAAACGTTCCCGAAAATTACTAGAAAATTTCATGAAATGTTCCAAACCGAGAAATTCTCGGCGGCACATCCTATATAAACATAGAATCGTCTTTTTAACATCATATCCACTCATTATTTATTAGAAAGTTTCTCACTTGAAAAGTTTAACAAAGCAACTGTCACACGAACACAACGGGCCAATCATTAACTGTCAACGCTGCTTTGTCAAAAGTGACAGCTGTCATCAGGGCAAACCGCGGCCTTATCAATTATGGTCACAGTTTGGTAAACATTAACTAATAAGGTGGTATGACATGGACTGTGTATGTATGTGAATTCTTTGCGTAGCAAATTGCCTTGTGACCGTATAGTGCTTTATTTCTTTAAAATTAGGAACTCACTGCACTGACAGTTGCCCAAGGCGTGCAGTGAGCTAAAGTTACATTAATAAATTGATAAATAATATCTATTATATAGAATAATTATACAAAATTATATTATTAAGTGCTATTGTTAAGTTCTACTGATAGAACTAACAGAGAATTATATACGTTCATTACTGCTATCTTGAAGTGTAGTATCTTTTAACATCCTAACTAATATTATAAATGCGAAAGTGAGTTTGTTTGTTTGTTACCTCTTCACGCTTTATCTACTGAACCAATCTTCCTGAAATTTCGCATACACATAGCTGGAAGTACGGAGAAGGACATAAGGTACCTTTCATCCCGGGAAAAAGCACTGTTCCCGTGGGAAATTCACGCGGGCGAAGCCGCGGGCAAAAGCTAGTTCTTAATAATTTAAAGCGACATATTAATATATAAAATAATATTTAGCTAGTTTAACGATAAATATCAGCCATATTATAGGTTTTAGATTTGTTTTCTATCCAGGCATATATGCTATATTAGGTCATCGGCTGCTAACCATAATAATTAAGTTACGTCCGTCCGTCCGTTGAGGCATAGCGCAGTGATTACGACTAATACGTATTGCTACCGATTGAAATGGTTCTAATTCTCGTTGTCAGTAGAAATAATGACTTGGCTAGGTGTCAATTTGTATTTTTTAGAGAATACATACTATTAACAAAAGGTATTTATAAATGTCGTGTATAAAAAATAAAAAAATAAATAAAAAGTGTATGTTGGGCGGTGTGCGCAGGGGTCCCCAACTATTTGAAGCGAAGACGGGCGAATATCCCTGCGCAGTGCGATTATACACGAACAATTACTTTAGAGAGAGCCGGATGTAGTGCTCAGGATAGAGCCTCGTACTTTTGAAGTACAAGGACCTCTTGTCTAGTAAGCCTTAGGTCCTGGGAGTCATGGGCAGGGTGATATCATTAATACAATATGGTTGGGATAGAATATAGCATTTTATTCCATAAACACACTAGCCGCTGAGGGCGGGCACATGTTATACTAATACCAAAATCTGATAAGTCTTTGCCGCAATTAAAAGTTAAAATTAACATAAACCAAATATAAGGTACCTGGCCAGGTCCGTACACAAACGTCTGTGCGCACTTATAACGTTGTCCCGTTCACCATTATGATCCGTTGGGTTCGAGCACTGGCGCTGGTCGCGTCATCAAAGGGCGCGGTGCTCCTGCAACGCTCCGTTGTATGCGAGATAGTAGACGCTGGCTGGACCTTCCGAGGTTTGCGCTGAGCCACTACAGGGACATCGGATCGGAGGCGGCGATGCGGCCTTTGGAAATAAGGTTAGATCCGTGTGTTGCGCCTTGGGGTCGCCGACGACGGGGCCTGCGCCGTGGCATGCGGTCCACGGTCCGGGGAAACCGCACCCTCTGGTGATGGGGGGACACTCCAAGAAGCGCCAATTCATATAGCCGGGCGGGCACGTGGATATCAACAGCTCATGTTCCCGACAACTTCGTGGCGGCGAATATCCCCTGTGTCCTTGCGCGTATCGCGGATTTTAAAACTAAAGGTTAAACTATAGTCCCATGACGGGAAGCCGAGGGCGGCGAAAGTGAAAAAACCCCAAAAATTTAATGATTTTGCTCAAGCCATGTTAGTCGTGGCGCCTACCCAGGAAGAGACCGATCCCTCTCCACTCGATTTGACATTCCGCCTCGTCGCGCTCCATTTCGCTTAATTCGGACGCACGTCAAACCAACTTTTAAATATTCTTTAAAAGAACCAATGTTTAAATAAGGTATTTATTCGTTGAATATTATAATAATCTAAGTCGACGATATTAAAGGAGAATAATTAAAATTCTACCACAATCCTACCATGATTTCTTATTTTTTTATGATAAGAAAGGTTTGTTAGGACCCAGGACGGAACGTGTGTCACTAGCTGTCAATGTCAGACGTCCAACTCTGTAGATCTCAGTTGACAGTCTAATCTAATCATGGGAATGTTTTGTTATGAATGTTTAATTTTCGATATAATTCCGTAAGTACACAAAATCACGTCGAGTTGTTGCTACCAATGGTTTCGGCGTGACTCAGAGAACGTTTTGATGTGCGGGTCTCCCTGTTTTCTTAATAAGTATTGTAAAAACAACATATGAAGTTTGTGTACCGGTGTGTCACTTTCCCATTCAATTTGTCTGGAGACTAATGGATTTGAATGCCTGCTATTGTGGTGAGTCGAGAGCCTATCATGCAGGTAATACGCCACAGGAATAGTATCCCAATATATCAACTATTTCACCTAAAATATGACATGCAAAGTTGACCAGTTAGAAGTTCAAAATAATTCTGTAGTTATCACTACAATACCCCCTTTTCGGCAAAGAGGTTAAGTCGTACTTAGCCGAAACAGCCGGGGTAACCGGAGAAAACATTCACATATCCTACGGCAATATATTTCTAAATATAAAACTATCAGCTATATATGAAACTAACTCATGCTATTTCATATATTAAACTAAAATGTATGTTCTAGAGTTCTAAAACTAACTCAATTTATGTTGAGTGTCAGGAATACAGCGTCTGGCCAGACCGCTGCAATTCCCCTGCATTAAAAAATCATACTTGGATTTCTAATGAGATAATCGCAAGTAGCATACTAATAATAAAGAATTATCTAAAGTAATATAGTTCTTACTTATGTATAATAAGAAAAACTATTTGAAGTTTAATTAAAGAATAGTAATCTAGCATTCCTACATAATTTACTAGTTAGTAATTAAATTGTAAACCTAATAAAGTCTTTAAACTAATGGAGAGATCTCACATAAATAGACATTTAAAATGTATAGCCGTTGGGCTGACATTGTATAAGGGAAAAAACTTATTTTCCTTTTTTTTCTCAAAAATTAAGGAGTATTAATCCATATCCTTATGTTTACTCTGGCGCCTAGAGTGTGTAGTTACAAAAGAAATTGGATTTCATGAAAACGCTTGACAAAAAAAATTTCACATGTGAGTCATGTCATATGTGAAAAATGAGACCTCTGATTGGTTATACCAATCCAAAATAACAAAGTTCAAGATGAGAAAGTTGCTAGCTAGGGGACACACCTTGTGAGACTTTTATTATGTCCTTGACATGATATTTTCCAACTTTACCGGTTTCTATCTCCTGAAGGTCGTAAACAACATCCGAATGCTTCCTGACAACATTACATCACAAAGCGCGGTGCTAGTTTAGCGGAGAAGAAATGAGCTGAACGACTGGTCATTTGAAGGTATTAACGAATTTGGAATGCCGCCTCTTTTCGGAAACATGCCATCCGTCATTATCTCCCGACCTTTAGCTAACAAAAATGGTGTGTGCCCGGTGGCAACATTAATAATGCTATTCAAAGATAGCTACCACTAAATAAATCAAAAACATTTCAGTACTTTATGTTCTGAAGTATTCCGACTACGCCTAAAATCATCAATTCTAAAAAAATCTGTGACGTCTGAGTCACCGGAAAATTTTAAATTCCACGACCTCAAATGGTCCTCCTTTAATAGGTATGTGAATAACGCGTTCATCATCTTCCCTAGTCTCCGTAACATAGGTAGTCCTACCCATTGAGTTGGCTTGACGTACTAAACCGGAGCTCCTAGTTGAGACAATGTGGGTTGTAACGCTTTAAGTGTGGAAGGGCCGGGTGGGTGGGTGTCAATTGCACCTCCCCGCGGTCGTGTATTAACAAATGAGGAAGTAGTAGTGGTAGGTGGTTTGTTTGCCTCCCCACTTACTTCGTGATATTGCTCTTCCCTTTCGCCGTCCGACATGTTGACAAAAATGTGAGGTTATATGTGTCAGGGTATGTAATAGGTTATAATAATTGATAAATTTCTAAATAGATACAGGTTACTCCCTGTCAATAAAAATAAATTAGCTCTCAAATTGAGATTAAATAGGAATTATGGCTGAGCGCTATGCTTTTTATTCATAGCGAAGCCCAAATAAAATATTAATTATTATATTATTAATTATAATATTATTTAGTAATATTATAATAATTACTATGAATTGTATTAAATGTATGCTTACAACCCTGTCGCATATAAACCTAACAAACACTAAAGTATAATAACTTTACAGTCAATGATATCACCAAAATTTCAAAATAACAAGTAGAGCGAGTTTAAAAATTTAAACACTATTTTTTAGAAAAAACTGCCACTCTCACAGGACTCAAAGGCTCAAAAATATAGTAGTTCGGGCGCCATTGTCGTGTATAAGAAATAAAAAAAAATAAAAGGTGTATGTTGGTCGTTGTGCGCAGGGGTCCCCAACTATTTGAAGCGAAGACGGGCGAATATCCCTGCGCAGTGCGATTATACACGAACAATTACTTTAGAGAGAGCCGGATGTAGTGCTCAGGATAGAGCCTCGTACTTTTGAAGTACAAGGACCTCTTTGTCTAGTAAGCCTTAGGTCCTGGGAGTCATGGGCAGGGTGATATCATTAATACAATATGGTTGGGATAGAATATAGCATTTTATTCCATAAACACACTAGCCGCTGAGGGCGGGCACATGTTATACTAATACCAAAATCTGATAAGTCTTTGCCGCAATTAAAAGTTAAAATTAACATAAACCAAATATAAGGTACCTGGCCAGGTCCGTACACAAACGTCTGTGCGCACTTATAACGTTGTCCCGTTCACCATTATGATCCGTTGGGTTCGAGCACTGGCGCTGGTCGCGTCATCAAAGGGGCGCGGTGCTCCTGCAACGCTCCGTTGTATGCGAGATAGTAGACGCTGGCTGGACCTTCCGAGGTTTGCGCTGAGCCACTACAGGGACATCGGATCGGAGGCGGCGATGCGGCCTTTGGAAATAAGGTTAGGATCCGTGTGTTGCGCCTTGGGGTCGCCGACGACGGGGCCTGCGCCGTGGCATGCGGTCCACGGTCCGGGGAAACCGCACCCTCTGGTGATGGGGGGACACTCCAAGAAGCGCCAATTCATATAGCCGGGCGGGCACGTGGATATCAACAGCTCATGTTCCCGACAACTTCGTGGCGGCGAATATCCCCTGTGTCCTTGCGCGTATCGCGGATTTAAAAACTAAAGGTTAAACTATAGTCCCATGACGGGAAGCCGAGGGCGGCGAAAGTGAAAAAACCCCAAAAATTTAATGATTTTGCTCAAGCCATGTTAGTCGTGGCGCCTACCCAGGAAGAGACCGATCCCTCTCCACTCGATTTGACATTCCGCCTCGTCGCGCTCCATTTCGCTTAATTCGGACGCACGTCAAACCAACTTTTAAATATTCTTTAAAAGAACCAATGTTTAAATAAGGTATTTATTCGTTGAATATTATAATAATCTAAGTCGACGATATTAAAGGAGAATAATTAAAATTCTACAACAATCCTACCATGATTTCTTATTTTTTTATGATAAGAAAGGTTTGTTAGGACCCAGGACGGAACGATGTGTCACTAGCTGTCAATGTCAGACGTCCAACTCTGTAGATCTCAGTTGACAGCATGGAAGTAATAAGTACTTTGTACAACTGGAAGGTTCACTGAGACTAGAAACGCGAGCCG
>CM031590.1:8836751-8854751 GCA_018467065.1 Ephestia elutella
TCTTTTGCTTGTTAACTAGTTTGAGTTATATTTGTGAATTTCCTGTTTGTTAAATAACTATTGAACATTTGTGTTTGTGAAACCTTTTACTTTGACTGTTTCTTGTGAGATGCGAAACGTGGCTGCCTGGGGACGCCGAAATCTGTTGCCGAGTGGAACTGCTAGACGGATCAGGTATTTTTTTGGGGATTGAGATCTCATGGGGTAGGTTGGGTGATTTAGGGAACAACCCCCTCCTCTTCCGAAGACACTCGAAGTTGGATCCGAAGATTAAGAAGATTAAGTTTGGTAAGTGACCCTTGGGTTTGTGGGTGGTTGTAGCTATTAAGTTAGGTTTAATATACAGGGTTCTGTAGTTCCCGTTGTAAACTACAGTGGTAGCAGACTGCGTATAGGTTAGGTTAGATTCTAGTCGGACAAGCGTGGTGTCGCGTGGAGATTTTTTCCCGGTACTTATTTTTACCGGTGGTTTTTTCCGGTGAAGTTCCGGTACAGAATTCTTCCCGCCGCTTCGTTTGTCCGGATTCTCTGCGCACATTTTCTGGCAGCAGAGCGTAGTTGTTCTGCACATTTTCTGGTAGCAGAGCGTAGTTTATCTACCCTCTATTTGTTCGTTTGTAAAAAATAATTAATTGTTTGTAAAAATTATTAGATTTTTCTTAGTTTGTTTGTATAAGAATATTTGTAACCTTTTTGTATTTGTTTGCGGTTTGTACCGTGCGCTCCGGGTTTGTGCCATTCTCATACCTACCGCGGTTTTTCGTGTTGTTGCTTGATTTTGTTCTTTATTTACCTTTTTATCTTTTCTTATTTGTTTGTTTGTTTGTGACTTGACGCGATGGCGAAGGTCTCCAATGCTAAGGCGACACTCGCCAACGAACTGAGATGGTTTGTGACGGCCGGAGGACTCCTGTCCCGGAAGGACAGGGAGGGCGCCACACTGCTAAGAGCGGATCACCTCCACTCACGATTGAGTAGCGCGGAAGCGGCCATGGCGGTGCTTACCGAAGCCGAACTTGCCGCGGAGGTCTACGCAGGTCACATGGCGGACATGGACCAGATCCTGAGTCTGCACGATGATATCGCGGAGGCGGCGACCGCAATAAGGGCGAGACAGGCTGGCGGACCAGCCCCTCGCACACCTGTTAGACAGGAAGGACCAGCGGTTACTGGTCGGCTCCCCACCCTTCAGCTGTCCCACTTTGGGGGTAGGATGGAGGAGTGGGTAGCCTATAAAAATATGTTTGAGTCCCTGGTCGTAGCACGACAGGATTTGTCGAAGGCCCAGAAGATGGCCTACCTCCTCTCCCACTCTTGGAGGATGAAGCGCGGGTCGCTCATCCAGCACCTCCAGGTGGAGGACGACCAGTACGATACGGCTTGGGAGTTATTGAACTCCCGCTACCAAAACTTACGTTTGTTAGCGGATGCGCACGCCGCACAGTTGATGGCCCTGCCCAAGGTGGCCAACAGGGTACAGTTGCGCCTGCAGTTGCTCACGCCCGTTACAGTGGCCTGTAACGCGCTCCGCACACTGGGGCTGCCGGTGGACCAATGGTCCTTTTTGCTGGTGCACATTGTATTGGGCAAATTGCCCAATGACATCCGCTCGCGGTTTGAGCGCGAGAATGCGGAGCGGGACAGCACCACCCTACCAACATTCACTGACTTGGTGAAGTTTTTGGAGTTTGAGGCACGGGCCGCTGAGAATACCATGACGGACTCAGCGCCATCCAGAGCGCCTGAACGCAGGCCCTTGGAACCCTCATGGCGAGGGAAGCCCCAACAGGGACGGCAACCGCCACCGCGTGGAGCTGGTGCGCGGGTTGCACACACGGCAGCAGTCGCGAGGGACGCGGACTGCCTGCAATGTGGCCGGACGGGCCACAGCCTGCTGCAATGCAGGGACTGGCAGAGACTGCCAGTACAAGATAGGCGCCGCATGGCAAAGCGGCATGAACTTTGCTTTTATTGTTTGGGCAGTCACTATGCACGTGACTGTCCCAGGGCCAGACCATGCAGTGCATGCCGTGGGCTGCACCACGTGATGCTCTGCATGAACCGGAACGGGGATGGCCCCCGGTTGTTGAGGCAGGGGTCCCCTATGGGCGGGGGCGCTCCTGCGCGAAGCCCTCCACCATCGGACGGAGGACGCGGCTTCGCTCGTCGCACCCCCCTCGGGAGGGGTCGCGTACCTGCGCGGGTCTTGGCGGACCGGGACCACGCGCCCCAAGGTCATGGCCAGTATGTGGCTGGCCAGGCCCCGGATAGGGCCCCATGGGCGGGGGCCCTAGATCGGACGTGAGAGTGGGGACACCCCCTCCACGCGGGTTGCCAATACCCAACATGCAGCCGCAGCGGTTTTCTCCGCCGCTGCACGAGTACCGGCTGGAGTACCACCCGCCGTACCATATGTATGGCCGGGCCGCCGGTTATGCCCCCTCAGATGGGGATGTGCACTCGCCGCCATATTATCCGGGTCAGTGGCGCCCCCTGGTTTGGAAAGTGGGGAGCCGTAACTAGCTTGCTCCCTTGCTGGGACAGAGCCGCGGACGGTTCTGCTCCCTACCGCGGTGGTCCGCGTATGGGGTCGTGGGGGAAGCCATTAATTTGAGAGCTCTGTTGGACTCAGGGGCTCAAAGCAGTTTGGTTACCACTCGAGTGGCACACCAGTTAGGTTTAGTCGTGGAAGACTCGCCTGTGCCACTTCTTGGAGTTGGTGGCATACAGGTGAAGTGTCTGACGGGCCAGACACTTGTCACCTTTTCTTCGCTGAAATCCTCCACAATGAGGATCACGACTTCGGCTATGGTAATGGATACCATTGCGGGTTGGCACCCCTCGACAGACATACCGCCGGGTGTGTTGTCTTTGGTTTCGGGTCTGGATTTGGCCGACCCCTTTGTCTTTCATCCCGGCCCAGTGGACTTGCTCCTGGGCTCGGACGTATTGGGTTGGATTTTGTTGGGTACCCAAGCTCTGGGTTCGTCTTCACTGATGGCAGTGTCTACTATCTTTGGTTTCGCCCTGATGGGCCCTGTGTTTGATAATAGCACCGTGGAGGAGCCACCGGTCGTCGCATCAGCGTCCTTGGCCAAGACCATGCAAAGGTTTTGGGAGGTGGAGGAGCCACCTATGAGTTCCAGGATGGATCCGGAACACGCTGAGTGCGAAGCCCTTTTTCGATCGACCACGGAGAGGTTGCCCTCCGGTCGGTTTGTAACTAGGTTACCCTTTGTTGCCTCTCGTCCTAGCCTAGGGCAAAGTAGGGCGCTTGCGGAGAAACGACTGCTGTCCATGGAGCGACGCATGCAGCGTGACCACGTACTTCGCGATAAATATATTGAATTTATGCGCGAGTACGAGGATTTGGGTCACATGTCTCCGGCTCGAGTTGATTGGAGCTCAACTGAGCATTATTTTTGGCCCCACCACGCGGTGGTGAAGGCCTCAACAGGCAAATTGAGGACCGTCTTCGATGGGTCCGCACCCACTTCGAACGGGGTTTCGTTGAATCTGTGTTTGCATTCGGGTCCCAAATTGCATAGGGACATAATTGACATCATCTTGAACTTTAGAAGACATCAAGTGGTTTTTGGTGCGGACATCCGGATGATGTTCCGCCAGACAGTCATACATCCTGAGGACAGGCGATTCCAGTTGATACTCTGGCGTGAGCGCCCTGAGGATCCTGTGACGGTGTATGAACTCAATACAAACACGTATGGTCTGAAATCTAGTCCCTATATCGCCATCAGATCATTGCTTGAATTGGCAGAGCGGGAACGGATCCGCTTTCCCCGTGGGGCTTCCGTGCTGTCACGTGACTTGTATGTTGATGACGTGTGCACCGGAGGCCCAAAGTATTGAGGAGGCCCTCCTACTGCGGGATGAATTGATTGAAATATTGAAGACAGGTGGCTACGAGCTACGTAAGTGGTTGTCTAATGAGCCTAAAGTTCTAGAAGGGATCCCGGAGGATCACCAACAGAACCCTCACCTGTTTGAAGATGTGGATGATCCCAACAGGATAGCGGTGCTGGGCATGCAGTACCAGCCGCTAACCGATATTTTTACATTCCAAGTGGACTTGGAAATACCAAAGGTCTGGACTAAGAGAACGGTGTTGTCCGTAATAGCTCGTATGTTTGATCCAAGCGGTTGGATCAGTCCAGTGATATTCTCTACGAAGTGTCTTCTTCAGAGACTTTGGACTTTGGGCGTCTCGTGGGACGAGCCGCTGTTTGGTCCTCCATTGGATGATTGGCTCGAGTTGTTTTCATCGATTAAGGAAGTCAATCGGATTGCCTTGCCTCGTCGAATATTGCCCCCGGGAAATATCGAGCCAGCCTGCATGGCTTTTGTGACGCGTCGGAGCGAGGCTACGCCGCGTCAGTCTATATGCGGACAGTTGACGCCGATGGCCGGGTCAATGTCTCGCTTTTGCTAGGGAAGAGCAAGGTCGCCCCCATCAGGACTAGGCTGACTATTCCCAAGCTTGAGTTGAGTGGAGCTCACCTTCTCTCTAAATTGTTGCATCACGTTGCCAGTGAGCTGGCGGCCACGGTCGAGATACGGGACATCTTCGCCTGGTCGGATAGCCAGGTCGCGCTTGCATGGTTGCGCGCGGCCCCACATACCTTGGAGGTTTTTGTGGGAAATCGGGTTTCCCAAATCCAGAATATCGGAATCGATATAACATGGAGACATGTGCCGGGAGAGCTTAACCCAGCGGACTGTGCTTCCCGAGGTTGTACGGCACCAGAATTGGTGTCACACCCGCTCTGGTGGGGCCCAGAGTGGCTGATGGGATCAGAAACTTCTTGGCCTGTCTGTCAGACAGATGTTACTTCTTTGAGTTTGACTGGGCTCCGTGTACATGCTGTAGTCGCTGAGACGACGTCGGAGCCGGATTGGCTACTTGCTCAGTATAGCAGCTTGGATAAGCTTCTGGGTGTCACCAGTTGGATTAAGCGTTTCATACATAATTGTAGAAACCCACAGGCAAAGCGGTTGGAGCCGATTGCAGGTGCAGAAGAGCGCCGGAGCGCATTGTTGCATTGGGTCCGTGTCGTGCAGACCGGACGGTTTGAGTCAGAGCTTCGTATTTTGCGCGACGGACGCGCTAAGTTGAAGAGCGCGGTCGCTCGTTTGAACCCGTACATCGACTCGGATGGGCTTCTTCGGGTTGGAGGCAGGCTCCGGAAGGCGGATCTTCCATATGAGACTCGCCATCCTCTGTTGTTGCCCAAGGGCGGACCCTTGGTGCAGCTTTTGGTGTCTGATCGACACATTCGTAACGCCCATGCTGGGTGCAATGCTTTGTTGGCTATTTTGCAACGCGAGTTTTGGATTTTGTCTGCCCGAAGAGCAATCCGTAGTGTCCTGTTTCGATGTATTGCATGTTATAGGTTGAAGGCATCCACGATGCAACCACAGATGGGTGATTTGCCCGCTGATCGAATCCGACCTTCGAGACCGTTTGACGGCGTTGGAACCGATTTTGCCGGTCCCTTTTCGATCAAGGCTTCTCCCTTTCGTAATGCCCGTATTGTGAAGGGCTATTTGTGTGTATTTGTTTGTTTGGCCACCAAGGCTGTCCATTTGGAGGTGGTATCGGCTCTGACTACGGAGGCCTTCGTCGCCGCGTTGGATCGCTTTGTTTCGCGTCGAGGTCTACCTTCCCTTATTAGGTCTGACAATGGCACAAACTATAAAGGAACTGTAAATTATCTTAAGGATGTTTCTGTGTTTATTGATAAAAATTGTACTAGTTTAAGTCAAATTGCTGCCCAAAGGGGAATAACCTGGAAGTTTAGTCCCCAAGTTGCCCCCATTGGGGAGGGATTTTTGAAGCGGCTGTGAAATCCGCAAAGACCCACCTCCGCCGCATTATCGGAGAAACGGCTCTAACTTTTGAAGAGCTGGCCACAGTGTTTTGTAAAGTTGAGGCGGTCCTCAACTCTCGTCCTCTCTGTCCGCTATCTCCAGATCCAAATGACTTGGAAGCTCTCACCCCTGGTCATTTTTTGGTGGGAGGGCCGTTGAATGCCCTGCCCGAATACCCGTGGAAGGATGAACGCGTATATCGGTTGTCGCGTTTTCAAATGTTGCAGCAAATGAGCCAGGACTTTTGGCGTCGCTGGTCGCTTGAATATTTGCATTTGCTGCAGCAAAGAGTGAAGTGGACAGACAGGACTGAGCCTCCCAGGGAGGGTGATTTAGTGTTGTTAAAAGAGGCAAATTTGCCCTCATTGCTTTGGCGACGAGCTCGCATATTACGTTTGATTCTTGGCGGAGATGGCACTCCGCGTGTGGCTGAGGTGTTGGTCGACGGTTCGATTTTGAGGAGAGCTGTGACCTCTCTCGCCCGCCTTCCCGTAGAGTAAGCTAGCGGTCTGCTTCTCAGACCGGGACGGGGGGATGTTTGTAATAAAATCTATGTTGTTTGTCCGTTCGCCGCCGTAATATTCTAGCGCGTGCGGTAGTTTCATATTAGTAGCGTCGTCGCCCGCTCGGCCGGCGTCGGCAGTCGCGAGCGACCATTTTGAATTCGAGGTATTGTTTGGACATCGCGCGGGGAGGCCGCGCCCGCGCATGGAAATTGCTGGCAGCGTGAATGGTGCACTGGGCGGGACGGCCGCCATTTGTCCTGACATATCGGTTTGATTTTAATACGCGGAGAGGTCTCGCGTCTTTTGCTTGTTAACTAGTTTGAGTTATCTTTGTGAATTTCCTGTTTGTTAAATAACTATTGAACATTTGTGTTTGTGAAACCTTCTACTTTGACTGTTTCTTGTGAGATGCGAAACGTGAAGCTGCCTGGGGACGCCGAAATCTTCGGTCGTGCCAGCGAGTGGAACTGGCTAGACGGATCAGGTATTTTTTTTTCTGGGGATTGAGATCTCATGGGGAGTAGGTTGGGTGATTTAGGGAACAACCCCCCTCCTCTTACCGAAGACACTCGAGAAGTTGGATCCGAAGATTAAGAAGATTAAGTTTGGTAAGTGACCCACTTGGGTTTGTGGGTGGTTTGCTAGCTATTAGAGATTAGGTTTAATATACAGGGTCTCTGTAGTTCCCGTTGTAAACTACAGTGGTAGCAGACTGGCATTATAGGTTAGGTTAGATTTAATCGGACAAGCGTGGTGTCGCGTGGAGATTTTTTCCCGGTACTTATTTTTACCGGTGGTTTTTTCCCGGTGAAGTTCCGGTACAGAATTTCTTCCCGCCGCTTCGTTTGTCCGGATTCTCTGCGTACAGCTAACATTTCTGGCAGCAGAGCGTAGTTGTTCTGCACAGTGACGAAAGCCAGGATAGTGCTCAAAGTACCTGTGGTTTTCATAGTAACCGAGAAGGTGGAATAATTCTTGTATGTGAGCAGTGCAAAGGCTTAACCTTGACATTCGAAATACCCTGAATAGTGATGCGTGCAGTGTTTGTTTACATGGTATTATGATTTGCGTTTTACAGTTTATTTTTTTAACATTCCTTTTTAAAAGTGCTGCAAATAATGCTGGAAACTTCACATAAAGGATTTACCGCATGGTAACGTTTTCTTTCCACTTTGCATATAGTAAACCACCCCACTTTCCGTTACACCTTGTATAGTTTGCACTATAAATTTTCATTTAACTCTATATTTCGGAATTAATGATGTGACACAACGACATCAAAAATAAAATCACTTTTGCAGCGCCAAGTTGGTTCTGTCGCTTCGGCGGAAGTCTCTTGGCTGTGGCTGGCATAAACGGGTGGTCAACCAACCTCCCTCCAAAACCGGTACGTTCCATTTTGGCTCGAAAGTTTATTTATATATTATTAATAATAATAATAATAAAGATGCAGCCATCATCACTTTTTACAGATTAAAAAGGTACAAAAAGGCCTCTTCATGTTGGCTTCTGCCCCATGAACGCCTCAGGAAAGGACTCGGGTCCCAATGGACCCGTGGCTCTGAAAAGCGTACCAACATAATAATAATAATAATCTTTATTTTCTTCTCTCACATAGAAATAAACTAAGAAATTGCATAAACTATATAAACTTAAGGTGTACCATGAGGTTACAGAAAAAGATGGAAGTCTATGCTGAGAGACTGGCGTCATGTACTAGGAAAACCTGTATGACAGATTACCAGCCCTCTCCAACACTGAACCAGGTGTATACTAAGCTGGTAACAACTAAATTTGTTTACTTATTTTTTATTATATATACTGTGCGCAGAGATTTCCGGGCAGACGAAAGGGCGGGAGGTGGTTCGGTACCGAAAAATTTACCGGGTAAAAAAAATACCGGTAAAAAACCTCGACCCGACACTACGTCTGTCCGACTAACCTAACCTAACCTATACGCAGTCTGCTACCACTGTAGTTTACAACGGGAACTACAGAACCCCTGTATATTAAACCTAACTTAATAGCTACAACCACCCACAAACCCAAGGGTCACTTACCAAACTTAATCTTCTGCTCTTCGGATCCAATCTTGAGTGTCTTCGGAAAGGGGGAATGCGGTCCCTAAACACCCAACCTACCCCGAGATCTCTTTTTCCCCAGAAAAAAATAATTAGATTTCTTCCCGGAAGGTTGACTCCGCAACAGAGTAGATGTGAGGCGACCAGCCACGCGTCACATCTCACAAAGTCACAATAACGGGTTACACAAACACAAATGTTCAATAGTTATTTAACAAACAGGAAATTAACAAATATAACTCAAACTAGTTAACAAGCAAAAGACGCGAGACCTCTCCGCGTATTAAAATCAAACCGATATCGCACAGGACAATGGCGACCGTCACGCGAGCCATTCGCACGAGCAATTTGTGCGGCGCGGCCTCCCGCGCGCGATGTCCAAACAATACTGAATTCAAAATGGTCGCTCGCGACTGCCGACGCCGGCCGAGCGGGCGACGACGCTACTAATATGAAACTACCGCACGCGCTAGAATATTACGGCGGCGAACGGACAAAACAACATAGATTTTATTACAAACATCCCCCCGTCCCGGTCTGAGAAGCAGACCGCTAGCTTACTCTACGGGAAGGCGGGCGAGAGAGGTCACAGCTCTCCTCAAAATCGAACCGTCGACCAACACCTCAGCCACACGCGGAGTGCCATCTCCGCCAAGAATCAAACGTAATATGCGAGCTCGTCGCCAAAGCAATGAGGGCAAATTTGCCTCTTTTAACAATACTAAATCACCCTCCCTCCCCTGGGAGGTTCAGTCCTGTCTGTCCACTTCACTGTTTGCTGCAGCAAATGCAAATATTCAAGCGACCAGCGACGCCAAAAGTCCTGGCTCATTTGCCTTGCAACATTTGAAAACGCGACAACCGATATACGCGTTCATCCTTCCACGGGTATTCGGGCAGGGCATTCAACGGCAGCCTTCCACCAAAAAATGACCAGGGGTGAAGAGCTTCACAAGTCATTTTGGATCTGGAGATAGCGGACAGAGAGGACGAGAGTTGAGGACCGCCTCAACTTGACAAACCACTGTGGCCAGCTCTTCAAAAGTTAGAGCCGTTTCTCCGATAATGCGGCGGAGGTGGGTCTTTGCGGATTTCACAGCCGCTTCAAAAATCCCTCCCCAATGGGGGCAACTTGGGGACTAAACTCTAGAGGTTATTCCCCTTTGGGCAGCAATTTGACTTAAACTAGTACAATTTTTATCAATAAACACAGAAACATCCTTAAGATAATTTACAGTTCCTTTATAGTTTGTGCCATTGTCAGACCTAATAAGGGAAGGTAGACCTCGACGCGAAACAAAGCGATCCAACGCGCGGCGACGAAGGCCTCCGTAGTCAGAGCCGATACCACCTCCCAAATGGACAGCCTTGGCGCTGGCCAAACAAACAAATACACACAAATAGCCCTTCACAATACGGGCATTACGAAAGGGAGAAGCCTTGATCGAAAAGGGACCGGCAAAATCGGTTCCAACGCCGTCAAACGGTCTCGAAGGTCGGATTCGATCAGCGGGCAAATCACCCATCTGTGGTTGCATCGTGGATGCCTTCAACCTATAACATGCAATACATCGAAACAGAACACTACGGATTGCTCTTCGGGCAGACAATATCCAAAATTCGCGTTGCAAAATAGCCAACAAAGCATTGCACCCAGCATGGGCGTTACGAATGTGTCGATCAGACACCAAAAGCTGCACCAAGGGTCCGCCCTTGGGCAACAACAGAGGATGGCGAGTCTCATATGGAAGATCCGCCTTCCGGAGCCTGCCTCCAACCCGAAGAAGCCCATCCGAGTCGATGTACGGGTTCAAACGAGCGACCGCTCTTCTGCACCTGCAATCGGCTCCAACCGCTTTGCCTGTGGGTTTCTACAATTATGTATGAAACAGCTTAATCCAACTGGTAACACCCAGAAGCTTATCCAAACTGCTATACCGAGCAAGTAGCCAATCCGGCTCCGACGTCGTCTCAGCGACTACAGCATGTACACGAAGCCCAGTCAAACTCAAAGAAGTAACATCTGTCTGACAGACAGGCCAAGATGTTTCTGATCCCATCAGCCACTCTGGGCCCCACCAGAGCGGGTGTGACACCAATTCTGGTGCCGTACAACCTCGGGAAGCACAGTCCGCTGGGTTAAGCTCTCCCGGCACATGTCTCCATGTTATATCGATTCCGATATTCTGGATTTGGGAAACCCGATTTCCCACAAAAACCTCCAAGGTATGTGGGGCCGCGCGCAACCATGCAAGCGCGACCTGGCTATCCGACCAGGCGAAGATGTCCCGTATCTCGACCGTGGCCGCCAGCTCACATGCAACGTGATGCAACAATTTAGAGAGAAGGTGAGCTCCACTCAACTCAAGCTTGGGAATAGTCAGCCTAGTCCTGATGGGGGCGACCTTGCTCTTCCCTAACAAAAGCGAGACATTGACCCGGCCATCGGCGTCAACTGTCCGCATATAGACTGACGCGGCGTAGCCTCGCTCCGACGCGTCACAAAAGCCATGCTGGCTGGCTCGATATTTCCCGGGGGGCAATATTCGACGAGGCAAGGCAATCCGATTGACTTCCTTAATCGATGAAAACAACTCGAGCCAATCATCCAATGGAGAGCCAAACAGCGGCTCGTCCCACGAGACGCCCAAAGTCCAAAGTCTCTGAAGAAGACACTTTGCAGAGAATATCACTGGACTGATCCAACCGCTTGGATCAAACATACGGGCTATTACGGACAACACCGTTCTCTTAGTCCAGACCTTTGGTATTTCCAAGTCCACTTGGAATGTAAAAATATCGGTTAGCGGCTGGTACTGCATGCCCAGCACCGCTATCCTGTTGGGATCATCCACATCCTCAAACAGGTGAGGGTTCTGTTGGTGATCCTCCGGGATCCCTTCTAGAACTTTAGGCTCATTAGACAACCACTTACGTAGCTCGTAGCCACCTGTCTTCAATATTTCAATCAATTCATCCCGCAGTAGGAGGGCCTCCTCAATACTTTGGGCTCCGGTGCACACGTCATCAACATACAAGTCACGTGACAGCACGGAAGCTCCCACGGGGAAAGCGGATCCGTTCCCGCTCTGCCAATTCAAGCAATGATCTGATGGCGATATAGGGACTAGATTTCAAACCATACGTGTTTGTGTTGAGTTCATACACCGTCACAGGATCCTCAGGGCGCTCACGCCAGAGTATCAACTGGAATCGCCTGTCCTCAGGATGTATGACTGTCTGGCGGAACATCATCCGGATGTCCGCACCAAAAACCACTTGATGTCTTCTAAAGTTCAAGATGATGTCAATTATGTCCCTATGCAATTTGGGACCCGAATGCAAACACAGATTCAACGAAACCCCGTTCGAAGTGGGTGCGGACCCATCAAAGACAGTCCGCAACTTGCCCGTTGAGGCCTTCACCACCGCGTGGTGGGGCAAAAAATAATGCTCAGTTGAGCTCCAATCAACTCGAGCCGGAGACATGTGACCCAAATCCTCGTACTCGCGCATAAATTCAATATATTTATCGCGAAGTACGTGGTCACGCTGCATACGTCGCTCCATGGACAGCAGTCGTTTCTCCGCAAGCGCCCTACTTTGCCCTAGGCTAGGACGAGAGGCAACAAAGGGTAACCTAGTTACAAACCGACCGGAGGGCAACCTCTCCGTGGTCGATCGAAAAAGGGCTTCGCACTCAGCGTGTTCCGGATCCATCCTGGAACTCATAGGTGGCTCCTCCACCTCCCAAAACCTTTGCATGGTCTTGGCCAAGGACGCAGATGCGACAACCGGTGGCTCCTCCGCGGTGCCATTATCAAACACAGGGCCCATCAGGGCAAAACCAAAGATAGTAGACACTGCCATCAGTGAAGACGAACCCAGAGCTTTCTGGGTACCCAACAAAATCCAACCCAATACGTCCGAGCCCAGGAGCAAGTCCACTGGGCCGGGATGAAAGACAAAGGGGTCGGCCAAATCCAGACCCGAAACCAAAGACAACACACCCGGCGGTATGTCTGTCGAGGGGTGCCAACCCGCAATGGTATCCATTACCATAGCCGAAGTCGTGATCCTCATTGTGGAGGACTTCAGCGAAGAAAAGGTGACAAGTGTCTGGCCCGTCAGACACTTCACTTGTATGCCACCAACTCCAAGAAGTGGCACAGGCGAGTCTTCCACGACTAAACCTAACTGGTGTGCCACTCGAGTGGTAACCAAACTGCTTTGAGCCCCTGAGTCCAGCAGAGCTCTCAAATTCATGGCTTCTCCCCCACGACCCCATACGCGGACCACCGCGGTAGGGAGCAGAACCGTCCGCGGCTCTGTCCCAGCAAGGGAGCAAGCTAGTTACGGGCTCCCCACTCTCTCCACACCAGGGGCGCGCCACTGACCCGGATAATATGGCGGGCGAGTGCACATCCCCATCTGAGGGGGGGCATAACCCGCGGCCCGGCCATACCTATGGTACGGCGGGTGGTACTCCAGCCGTGGGTACTCGTGCAGAGGCGGAGAAAACCGCTGCGGCTGCATGTGTTGGGTATTGGTAACCCGCGTGGAGGGGGGTGTCCCCACTCTCACGTCCGATCTAGGGCCCCCGCCCATGGGGGCCCTATCCGGGGCCTGGCCAGCCACATACTGGCCACGACCTTGGGGCGCGTGGTCCCGGTCCGCCAAGACCCGCGCCGGTACGCGCCCCCCCTCCCGAGGGGGGGTGCGACGAGCGAAGCCGCGTCCTCCGTCCGATGGTGGAGGGCTTCGCGCAGGAGCGCCCCCGCCCATAGGGGACCCCTGCCTCAACAACCGGGGGCCATCCCCGTTCCGGTTCATGCAGAGCATCACGTGGTGCAGCCCACGGCATGCACTGCATGGTATGGCTCTGGGACAGTCACGTGCATAGTGACCGCCCAAACAATAAAAGCAAAGTTCATGCCGCTTTGCCATGCGGCGCCTATCTTGTACTGGCAGTCTCTGCCAGTCCCTGCATTGCAGCAGGCTGTGGCCCATCCGGCCACATTGCAGGCAGTCCGCGTCCCCCGCGACTGCTGCCGTGTGTGCAACCCGCACACCAGCTACACGCGGTGGCGGTTGCCGTCCCTGTTGGGGCTTACCTCTCCATGAGGGTTCCAAGGGCCTACGTTCAGGCGCTCTGGATGGCGCTGAGTCCGTCATGGTATTCTCAGCGGCCCGTGCCTCAAACTCCAAAAACTTCACCAAGTCAGTGAATGTTGGTAGGGTGGTGCTGTCCCGCTCCGCATTCTCGCGCTCAAACCGCGAGCGGATGTCATTGGGTAATTTGCCCAATACAATGTGCACCAGCAAAAAGGACCATTGGTCCACCGGCAGCCCCAGTGTGCGGAGCGCGTTACAGGCCACTGTAACGGGCGTGAGCAACTGCAGGCGCAACTGTGCCCTGTTGGCCACCTTGGGCAGGGCCATCAACTGTGCGGCGTGCGCATCCGCTAACAAACGTAAATTTTGGTAGCGGGAGTTCAATAACTCCCAAGCCGTATCGTACTGGTCGTCCTCCACCCGGAGGTGCTGGATGAGCGACCGCGCTTCATCCTCCAGAGTGGAGAGGAGGTAGGCCATCTTCTGGGCCTTCGACAAATCCTGTCGTGCTACGACCAGGGACTCAAACATATTTTTATATGCCACCCACTCCTCCATCCTACCCCCAAAGTGGGACAGCTGAAGGGTGGGGAGCCGACCAGTAACCGCTGGTCCTTCCTGTCTAACAGGGGTGCGAGGGGCTGGTCCGCCAGCCTGTCTCGCCCTTATTGCGGTCGCCGCCTCCGCGATATCATCGTGCAGACTCAGGATCTGGTCCATGTCCGCCATGTGACCTGCGTAGACCTCCGGGGCAAGTTCGGCTTCGGTAAGCACCACCATGGCCGCTTCCGCGCTAATCAATCGTGAGTGGAGGTGATCCGCTCTTAGCAGTATGGCGCCCTCCCTGTCCTTCCGGGACAGGAGTCCTCCGGCCGTCACAAACCATCTCAATTCGTTGGCGAGTGTCGCCCTAGCATTGGAGACCTTCGCCATCGCGTCAAGTCACAAACAAAAAATAACAAAAGGTAAATAAAAAACAACAAAATCAAGCAACTACCCGAAGAACCGCGGTAGGTATGAGAATGGCACAAACCCGGAACGCACGGTACAAACCGCAAACAAATACAAAAAAGGTTACAAATATTCTTATACAAACAAACTAAGAAAAATCTAATAATTTTTACAAACAATTAATTATTTTTTACAAACGAACAAATAGAGGGTAGATAAACTACGCTCTGCTACCAGAAAATGTGCGCAGAGATTCCGGGCAGACGAAAGGGCGGGAGGGTTCGGTACCGAAAAATTTACCGGGTAAAAAAAAAATACCGGTAAAAAACCTCGACCCGACACTACGTCTGTCCGACTAACCTAACCTAACCTATACGCAGTCTGCTACCACTGTAGTTTACAACGGGAACTACAGAACCCTGTATATTAAACCTAACTTAATAGCTACAACCACCCACAAACCCAAGGGTCACTTACCAAACTTAATCTTCTGCTCTTCGGATCCAATCTTGAGTGTCTTCGGAAAGGGGGAATGCGGTCCCTAAACACCCAACCTACCCCGAGATCTCTTTTTCCCCAGAAAAAATAATTAGATTTCTTCCCGAAGGTTGACTCGGCAACAGGTAGATGTGAGCGACCAGCCACGCGTCACATCTCACAAAGTCACAATAACGGGTTACACAAACACAATTCAATAGTTATTTAACAAACAGGAAATTCACAAATATAACTCAAACTAGTTAACAAGCAAAAGACGCGAGACCTCTCCGCGTATTAAAATCAAACCGATATCGCACAGGACAATGGCGACCGTCCGCGAGCCATTCGCACGAGCAATTTCATGCGGCGCGGCCTCCCCGCGCGATGTCCAAACAATACTGAATTCAAAATGGTCGCTCGCGACTGCCGACGCCGGCCGAGCGGGCGACGACGCTACTAATATGAAACTACCGCACGCGCTAGAATATTACGGCGGCGAACGGACAAAACAACATAGATTTTATTACAAACATATACTGTCTTCTATAAATACCGTATAAAAATGTTTATTTACTAAGTAGGCTGACATTATGATTAATTATGTATCTAAAATAATGAAAAAATAATAAATAATATATAAATACCTATCACAAATCCATAAAATGGGATCTCAAAAATGTGGGTCATAAGTGCCTAAATTTTATAAGTGCTTAAATGTTCCATATAATGTATGTAGTGAAGGATTAAGCAGGTATAATTAATAAGTTTTCTGTGTCATCATAATTGAGGGATTTTAACCACGTTGCGGTAGCTCTTTTGCAATTTAGTTTATTAAGGGGATATATTGAAATAGTTCTATTAATTAGGTTGTATATATATTTACCTAGAAAACCGAAAAATCTTTGGGCAAAAACAGTGGACCACAAGTCAACTTCACAAACTCTATGTCTTAAACGCCTATTGGCGAAAGTTGTCGGATTGTAATGTAGCCGTGAATGTTGTCTTAAGATTAAATTAAGTAAAAAAAGTTGTCTTACTGTCAGAACGTTGGATAAAGAATAAAGATCTTGAGTAGGATAACGATAGGGCAGGAAATGGCACACTTTTAAGACTGCTCTTTGAGCTCTTTCGAGCACAATTAGTTTAGTTTTTGGTAATCCCCCCCATACCGAGATGCAGTAGCTTAAGATCGACTGACACAAAGCAAAATATACCATTTTGGTAATATTTGCATCAGCGATATGGCGTAGGTTTTTAAAAATAAATATGAGCTTACGGACTCTGGATGCAAGAAGGTTAAGGTGGAGACCATAACTCAGTGTGTTGTCCATCACAACGCCTAGGTACTTAATGCTGAAGGTTAATGCAATTTTGCTACAAGAACAAGGTCGTTGAGCTGGTGAACAAGAGTGTGCTGTAATTGAGTAGTAGTCATGAAATGTCTTTGGTTGGGTGTTCCTAATAGAAAAGGGAATGTATTTAGTTTTTTCAACATTAAGTGTCAAAGCATTACCAGCTAGCCAAGAGCAGACTTCATCAAAGCCTTTTTGGGCATAGTCATATACCTGATCCCATGTATCTCCATGAAAGATTAGTGCGGTATCGTCCGCGAAGGTTACGATTTTTCCATTTGGTAGCTGCATATTGCATAAATCATTAATAAAGGCAAGGAAGAGTGTGGGACCAAGTACGCTGCCCTGTGGCACACCGTAATTAATTGGCAAATCTTCACTCGTATATTCTCCAACTCTAGCTCGCTGTCGTCTATTGCTTAAATAGTCTTTAAATAACTTGAGAGGGATGTCGCGAATTCCCGACCTTTCAAGTTTGTCAAGAAGAAGTGGCACAGAGACTGTGTCAAATGCCTTGGCTAGGTCAAGGTATATCACCAGTACCTTCTTTCCTTTGTCAAGTTTCACAACGATAAAGTCATTTAGTTCGTGGACTGCGTCATTCGTAGAAGTATTGGCTCTAAAGCCAAATTGAGAATTGGAGATAAGATTTTGTGATTCTAGATAATTAACTAGACATTTGTTTATTAATTTCTCAGACACTTTTTGACAAGATTGAGAGCAAGGAAATAGGCCGATAGTTATTGACACAGCCCCTGTCACCGCCTTTAAATATGGGAATCACTTCGGCAAGTTTAAACTCGTCTGGAAAGGTTCCCGTAGAAAGCATAAGATTGAAGATGTGAGTCAGAGGTGGAACTAAAATATTGTGGTATCGTTTTAGGAAGTCACCAGAAATATTATCGCGTCCAGCCGATTTTCCTTTTTTTAGACTATGTATCACATTTCCAACTTCAGTCTCGTCAGTTGGAGTTAGAAAGAATGAAGAAGAGTGAGGAGGGACGCTGGATCTCATGCCACAGAAATTGGGATTAGTTTTCTCTGCCAGATTCCTTCCCACTGAAGCAAAGAATTGATTAATGTTATTGACGGAGTTACTAGGGTCAGATTCGGAAATAAGCACAGTAGCTGACTGGGAATTATTTTTTAAATTTGTACATTTGTTTTATTGTGTCCCATAGTTTTTTACTGTTTGTTTTTGATGCATTTTGAATAAGGTCTTTTTCATATTCTTTTTTAAGTTTTTTGAGGAGCCAATTACAAAAATTCCTGTATCTTTTATAGGTAAGACGAACAACGTCATCCATAGGATTTTTCTTAAGTTTTTGGTGTAATTTATCTCTGTTCTTCATACATCGCAACAAACCGATTGTTATCCAAGGTTTCTTTATCCTTTTACGATTGGGAACAGAGATGACAGTTGTGTTAGATGTAATTTTATTATTTAACTCATTTATCAGTAATGAGGTAGCCTCATTCGCATCTGTAGATTGGAAAACAGCAGTTAGGTCTAGATTATTCATATCAGAGTCAAGTTTTTCGTAGTCAATCTTTTTTTTGCGGAAAATTTCATTGTTAGTGATTGTGCGCTGGTAATTAAGAATTAACATTGTGGAGTCGTGGTCT
>CM031590.1:8854851-8893446 GCA_018467065.1 Ephestia elutella
CTTTTGCATACAGATAGTTAGAAGTACGGAGAAAGACATGGGGTTTCATCCCGGGAAAAAGCACTGTTCCCGTAGGAAATTCACGCGGGCGAAGACGCGGGCAAAAGCTAGTTTAAGATAAAGATAATTTTATTTCCCTACAAACAATCAATACAGTAGGTAATGATGGTAAAAAAACAAATAACATAATGATGCCAGAATCAGATTGGAGGAAGCTGGAGCCTGTCGAAGGCAGGACCTGCTTTACTGAGGCCTTCTGCCAGAATAGAAGGAAAAGAACAGCTGTTTGTTTGGTATAATGCAGTTACAAACAACATCATAATTGCCTAAAAAGTGTACATGTGCCAAATTGGTAGCTCTGCGACGCTGGTCTTCCGCATTTCACTAATCACACTAATACCTTCTCTTCTAATATACAGGGTGTATTCAAAATCATAGGCATTTCTACTGGTAAAAATACTCCTGAATATGAGCAATTTTTTCTATGGACCGACTCTGAAATCTCAAAAAAATCAGCTGTTCCATACATTTTTGGCGAGTAGGTAACACTAATTTACAAAAATAGTATGGAACAGTATTTGTGTCATTCCACGGGAAAGCACCTTATGGTCGTTGGCGCTAAGTCGTTTAGACAAAGAAATCATACAAGTTTACTTAGCTCATAATAAGCACAATGTCGTAAGTGCCAACGACCATAAGGTTCCTTTTCCCGTGGATTGACACATTTTTTTTGTTATATTAAAGTCAGTCCCATACAAAAAGTTGCTTATTTTCGTGAGTACTTTTACCAGAAGAAATTTTGACAATGTTATCTCGTATTAATACGAAAATTTTGATGTTAGTGAGTTTGGATGCTTGTTCCTCAGTCACGCAAAATGTACTGGACGGATTTCAATGAAATTTGGTACACGGCTAGAAAAATACCGGGATTAGCACATAGAGTACCTTTTATCCCGAAATTCTCACGGGAGCGAAGCCCCGCACTGCAACTAGTGGAATATAAATTAGACAACAACAAAAAAGCTGACTTCAGAAGCTTAACTTCTTTTGCATACATACATACATAGAATCACGTCTTTAACCCTTACGGGGTAGACAGAGCCAAGAGTCGTTAGACTCGAAGGCCACGCTTAGCTGAATAGTGGGCTCTCTGATGGAATGAAGATTCTTCTTTTACAAGTCCTTAGTAACGCGTGTCAATCAGTAGTTAATTTCGAAATAAATTATTTAGCTTAGTTACGTTTCAGCTACTAGAAGAACACAAATTGAAACCTCTAACCCGAGAGCGTTGAAACGGAGAATCGAGTCCGGAATCGATTACGTATAGTCTCGATTCGAGAGCTCTCGAGTTGGCGATTAATGAAGACACCGGTCCGAGTACATCGAGTTTGCCACTCGTCTTTGGAGAAGAATTGGATTACAGGATATAAAGGTATGCTTTTGTTTACCTTGTAGGCTATCACACTAATATTATAGAGAGGTTTGTAAGTTTCTTTGTAAATCACCCGATCTTCGGAACTACTGAACCGATTTCAAAAATTCTGTCACCAATATAAAGCTACATTATACCTGAGTGATATAGGCTACAATTTATGTATGTACCCCCCGAGCGAAGCAGGGGCGGGGCGCTAGTGTCTAAATATAGCGACAAATAGTCACCTTACGAAACATCAAGGGCCTTACGAGGCTCTGTCAGCCCCGGATGGGATAAAAACGTGATTTGTATCCTTCCCAACAATGCTCATCCAAACGTGCGTGATTGAGGAAATTAGCAGTCGCTGAGAGGCTATAACGTAAACAAAATAACGAAAGTACAAAATAGACACTCTTTATTCATGAATATCACATAAACCTACCCAAATACATTGCAAATTAGCCGTATAGAAGCCACATAGAGGACACACAGGGGTCTTGACATTCAGTTGACTATTTAAGATATTATCATCAGTTATTGAAAACTTTTATTTACTTTGCTTACATCTAATTTCGGAACTATGCAGTCAATATGTGGATGGAACGAATTTTCTGCCAATTTCACGTAACCAAATTTAATAGAAATAGAAAAAAAAAATGTTTGAAGCATAAATACATTAATAAAGTAAAAGTTAAATTTGAAATCTCTTTATTTCACTCCACAAGTTATTACAAACTGTATATTATATAACAACAACAACAATAACAACTTAACTAGTGTGTATATCTTTATTTCAAGTCAATATACATAAAACATTAAAATTATTTGAAAAGATTTGGATTTATTTTTCGTTTGTTTGAAATAGTTTAACGAGAATAAATAGGTAATAGATTTGGGATCAATAAAACTCAGATCTTAAATCGGGAAAAAGTATAAACTTGGATATAACCTTGGATTAAATCCAACAACGAAGGATAAAGATTTCCATTTGCTACGATCTTTACAGATCTCTCCCGCTTCCTCTACACAACTCCTTTACGCCGACAAAAAAGTAAAAAAAAAAATCAGCGGGTGATTCTTCCGTTCACTTAATATTCTGCACCCAGTACACTTTTCTCCCACCATACGTCACAGGGTACTCTCATTGATGACTCCCATTTGGCTCGTAATACGGCCAGCGCGTTTTTCTTTTCAATTTACGGCCCAGCCCTGCAAGGTCCGGCCCTAGGCCCTCCATGGCACCAATTAATGCCCTCCTATTATTTACCTTCGCGGGAAACAGAAAGGGTACAGATTAATCTAATTGAGTAAATTTTCTCGACTTTTTCTAAGACTTGGGCGAATAAAAGTTGAGTTTGCCACTTTTAAAGCTCAAATGACTGACAATATTGGATCGTAAAATGAGATATTTGCTTTGGTGGCTTTTATACCCTAAAACTATAAAATTAAATTTCTATGATATAAAAATATTAGCCTAAATTTCTAAAGATTTATCATTATTGACGAGGCAAGGATATTCTACCGCCATCTAGTGGCAGTAGTCGTATACGCATTACTAAACTAAATATTCAGCCAATGTGCAGGTTCCCTTACTATGGTTTCCTTCACCGGAAGCAGGTGGTGGTCTATGAGAAAACTACCATACATGAGTCAGATTGGTCTTCAAACTCATGTGGCACAGGTAGGATTTGAACCCGGGTCCTATTCGACCTCAGGCCTTTTAGTACTCAAACAATTTTATGTGATGACTCACAGAGCCTCTCATTCATTCTTCTCAGCATATTTGCGTCCACGGCTGAAAGTATGCCTCTTGATTGAATTTCCACTCTGATCTTGATGCGGCGATCCTGGTCCAGGTCGGCCCTGCCGTCTTTTTAATATCGTCCGACCATCTGGCAGCTGGTTTGCCCACACTTCTAACGTCTTACCTTCTGCCTCTCGTCCTATTTTCTCCTAATTCAGTAAATGGAAAAGATTGTGAGGTCGTTTACTCCTTCAGGCAAAAGTCACTAGACGCTTTTCGATGTTATTTAATACATGTATAGTGCTAAGAAGCGGTGGTGGCCGAGTGGTAGGGCGCCCGCCTGTGGATGCAAAATCCCAGGTTCGAATCCTGCCCGGGCTACATGAGTTTGTATACCAATCTGACTCGTGTGCCAATGTTAGTTTTCATCGACCGGTGCTTTGCTTGCGGTGAAGGAAAACAACGCGAGGAAACGCACTCTGGTTGATGATTATCAGCTAGTGTGTGAAATGGAGAAGGCAATGGCAAACCACTCCATCAAAATTGCCAAGAGAGTCGTTGTGTGTGTTTCATTCCATACAATGACCACGAACCTCAGTCATGAGGAAATATGACTAAAGAGATAGTGCTAACCCTCGAGTAACATACAGGGTACTTTTTATTTCAAAATAAGGCTCACTTTGCTCATAAAATCTTGTCTAAAACGCGTGAGTATAACTAAATTCTTAGCTAATTTCTTTTTGCGCAGAATTTTATATTATACATATACGCTGGTGATCCCCCTTCGGGCACGGACTGAGTATAAATCATTTTATATGGGCATAAGCGTTTAATGCAACCAATTAGGTCGGTGCTTAAGTGTAGGCTGTGGCCTTAGTGCCGGTAGCGAGTCTGGAATAATTAACTGTCCAACACTGGGTCCTTGTGTTAGGAAATAGGTGTAGTAGAGTACGCGATTGTCTACTAAAATTATAAGTGCCAAAGACTGGATGTGTGTGAGGAAGTAGTTGATCTCGCACAATTTACTAATCGGATTTCGATAAAACTTAGTTTTTGTGAAGTGGAGCCGAATAGAAAAATGAGTAAAAAAATAACAGTGGTATTGAGGTATTTTTCGAATGGAAGCGCTATTTATAAAGGCATTAATCCAAATTCGCAATGAATTTGGTAGGTTGATGCGCTTAGTCGCGTCAAACGCGTGGACAATCATTGATTCTGTGTTTAGATCATTTTGCTATTAAAACTGATCGGATCTTTATCATGCTAGTGAAGCCCTGGGGAGAACCTAGTCAAAAATGAATAGTTGGAGTAGGAACAAGAGTCCACATTTGCATTCGTAATTGTTTTTGATGACCGCGATCCCTAATATCCCGAAAATCTACCCTACCTACTCAATAGTTATGTTTAAGCGGTGAAGCGGTAGTGGCCAAATGTTAATGACTTCCGCCTGAGGTCGGGTAGAACCCGGGTTCAAATCCTATCTGTGTCACACGAGTTTGTAGACCAATCTGACTCATGTATGGTAGTTTTCTCATAGACCACCACTTGCATCCGGTGAAGGAAAATATTGTGAGGAAACCTGCACATTAGCTCACTATTTAATTAACTAGTGTGTATACGGCTACTGCCACTAGATGACGGTAGTCGTAAAAGTCATGTCAGATGCCTTTAGGCGACTTGAATAAAATCTGACACCAGTGTTAGTAATAACACACTCGTTAAGAAAGAAGAAGAAGTTATGTTTAAAACGCTGCCCGCTCCGCGCCTCTCAACGCAACCCCTAATTAGTTGGGAACAATTTGCAAGTGAGGACCCTACACCGTGTCCGTTATTGGCGTGTGTTATGTTGGACCCTGTGGAAGTGTCTACCTTATTACTGGGACTATGTTGGGCGCAGTGGATATCTGCCTTATTACCTCAGCGTGTGGAATTGTAATAGACCTGATGTTGTTGTGATGTTTTTATCAAAATTTATTGTAAAAGGACATATAAAGTCGTTGACACTCCTTAATTTTTATTTATTTATGCAGCTAATATTTCATGTAGCTTTCGTTTCAGGAATCAACTGTATACTGTAACATCTGTTGCGAACTCCTTTGAAATTTCTTTTCTTATTCAATTTTTTATCTATTTCAAATAACTTTGTTCATTTATATTTTTCGTTGTCATGGTTTGTCTTTTTGTGAGCTAATATAAAAAGTGTAGTTATTTTCAATTATAGATATTTAAAATCGGCGCCTGCGAGTTTCTTAGAACATCTAACTGTATCTAAGAATCAAACCTGAATGGAAATTCATGCAAGAGGCATTCGTTTAGCTACAGATTATATAATACTTAGTAGTTCAGCAATGGACACTAATATGTTGAGAATATCGTCTGACAATACCTCATATCGTCAAACAACACATATTTACCACATTCATCATTCATATGTTTATTGCCGCCATTCTCCCAATTCAATAAATACACAAAATAAGATTGATGTCCAACAATATGGCGGTCAGAAAATCAATTTCAAGTTCCATATTGTGCGACAAAATTGCAATATAAAGTTTGCGAACACCGTTTCTGAGTTGGCAACATTTTTCATTATAACTGAAGTTGCCAACTATCGTATTGCGGAGTGTTAAGATTACGTGATGATGCTAAGTTTGGATCGCTTCTGGTATTATATTTATGAGACTTGTGCCTGATACTTTCTGTGCAGTTTTCACTTTTTTTTTTATTTGTTTTTATTTTTTACTAGCTTTCGCCCGCGGCTTCGCCCGCGTGAGTTTCCCACGGGAACAGTGCTTTTTCCCGGGATGAAAGGTACCCTATGTCCTTCTCAGTACTTCTAAATATGTGTATGCGAAATTTCATGTCCATGCTGGTCTGGGAGCGAAGAAAAAACATAGAATGTGCCAGCTGCTTCTCTTCCCGCGCAGATTGTAAAAGTCAGTCGAGGGAAAGGGCTTTAAACTGGGGATTCCTCCACTCATATCATAGGCGATGGGCTAGCAACCTGTCACTATACCTGATTCTCCATTCCATCAGAGAGCCCACTATTCAGCTAAGCGTGGCCTTAGAGTCTCACGACTCTTGGCTCTATCTACCCCGTAGGGGATGAATACGTGATTCTATGTATGTGTATGTATGTATGTATGTATGAAATTTCAGGAAGATTGGTTCAGTAGACAAAGCGTGAGGAGGTAACAAACAAACCAAACTCACTTTCGCATTATTAGTTGGGATAAGTCGTTTTATCAAAATAAAATGTGGCTAGCAACCTGTCACTATACCTGAATCTCCATTCCATCAGAGAGCCCACTATTCAGCTAAGCGTGACCTTCCAGTCTCACGACTCTTGGCTCTGTCTACCCCGTAAGGGATGAAGACATGATTCTATGTATGTATGTAATTAGGTTGTGACTAGTTGTTTAAAAAGGTTAGTTGAAGTAAAACAAATAAATAAAAATAAAAATAAATCCTAACATATATTATAAAAGCGAAAGTGAGTTTGTTTGTTTGTTGGTTTGTTTGTTTGTTACCTCTTCACGCTTCATGTACTGAACCAATATTTCTGAAATTTTGCATACACATGGTTAGAAGTACGGAGAAGGACATAGAGTATCTTTCATCCCGGGAAAAAGCACTGTTCCCGTGAGAAATTCACGCGGCCGGAGCAGCGGGCGAAAGCTAGTAAATAAATAAAACGTTTATTTCCCCCACAAAAGTAACACATTACATAAAAATTTATTTCTAAGAAAGTTCTCTAAAAAAAAAAATTTTTTTTCCAAAACAGTCAGGTATAAGAGCGACATGGAAGAGACCAAAAGGAAAAAGGATGGTCCTATTATCAAATTTTACAGTTACCTCAGAAACGGACTATATACAAAATTCTAGTAGCAAGCGCATTTGATAAATCTGACAAAACATTGAATATATTATATTGAAATAATATTGATACCTACGAGCAAATCTCCACAACAATAATTATATTCATACTTTATACCCACTAAACTATCTTCGAAGGACCATCGGCCAAGATGGCTGACAGGGGGCGTTCACAGATAATATACAGGCTACATCTTTCCCGCCCAGAACATGTGTTCGCAAGAAATATCGCAGCAGACACACGAAAAATAACGGCTCTTTCTGAACGTAATGATTTCTTAAGAAGTGTTTTTGCTGTTATAATTTATTTGAAAGGTGTGGAAGTTATGTTTAGTCATGTTTTTGTAGATTTAAATATGGCTGGTATAAAAACAGTTGAAATAACAGACGATATTTGACGCAGTGGCGAATTCCTTGCCTTATTAACTACTAGCCTGTGCCCGCGACTTCGTCCGCGCATATTTCAGGTTCTAAGCGGCGTATCTAGATTAAACTTACGCCAGATTTTAAGTTCGACCTTCTATAATATAACAGTGAAAACCGCATCAAATTTGGTCCAGAAGTTATTGCGTGATGCACGTAAAAACATACAGACAGACAAAAATTCTCCAAAAAATGGTTTCGGCTTCTATTGGCCCCATGAAGGCCCCTTATATTTTTTTCCTTAAAAGTATTGATAGGGCCTTTCAGCCAATGTCCTTTATCAATTCGGGCCCAAATGTTATTTTTTGCAATAACCCTAAAATTATCAGGATGACTTTTCGATGCATTCTAGTATTACAAGGTTTCAAATTCTACGCCTACTAATATATAAATGCGAAAGTTTGGATGTGAGTTTGTAAATTTGTGAGGATGTTTGTTACTCAATCACGCAAAATCTACTAGACGGATTTCAATGAAATTTTGTACACGGGTAGAGTACCGGGAATAGCACATAGGGTACTTTTAATCCTGAAAGTCCTATGGGAGCGATGCCCCGGGGCGCGGCTAGTATTTTATTGTTTTAAGCATTAGTCGCATAGCTCGTAGAACAGATAGCCGTTGGGGCAGAAAAGTTCTCGAGTGGCGACCACGAACCGGAAAACGTACGTGTTGGCAGGCCTCCCACTCGGTGGACCGACGACCTGGTGAAGGTCGCGGGATGCGCATGGATGCGGGCAGCGCAGGACCGGTCGTTATGGAAATCCTTGGGGGAGGCCTTTGTCCAGCAGTGGACGTCTTTCGGCTGAGAGAGAGAAGCATTAGTCAATACAGTGCTGGATCTTCTCTCATTAATTAATAAGCCATATTTGTGTATATTCCGGGATTTTCGGATTACAGCAAATATTATTCTTAATAATCGTTTGGGATCCGAGATTGCGATCCGGAGTGGGTGTTAAAACGAATTATTATCGGTAAGCTGATTACCAGGGAAATCGGGGAATTTATTCTGGCGTTTATTGTCAAAATTAAAGATAAGTCCGTAACAATTGCTGAGATAAATAGTTCATTTACCTGGATTTGAGTTCATGTTATTTAAAAAAAACCGGCTAAGTGCGCACAGAGGGCACGCAAAGCATAGCTCTAATTAAAAGACAAACTAGTTTCAAAAACAAACTTTATTTTGCAGTTCGATCTCTAAGATTCATACTGAATCCAGCGCAAAAATAAGTTTGTAATACTTTTTTTTAGACTTCCGCCTTTTTCTGACTTTTCATATTTACAATTTTCAGATTTATTTCTGTATTAAGTAAGTATGTAAGTTTTTTGCCAAATTTCATAATTTTAGGTCAACGGAAAGTAACCCGAGCAGGTTTTAATTTTTCAAAAATTCGCAACATTTACGGTAATCCATACTAATATTATAAATGCGAAAGTTTGGATGTGAGTATGTGAGTTTGTGAGTTTGTGAATTTGTGAGTTTGTGAGGATGTTTGTTACTTAATCACGCAAAATCTACTGGACGGATTTCGATGAAATTTGGTACAGAGGTAGATAATGACCTGGAATAGCACATAGGCTACTTTTTATCCCGGGAAAAAGCACTGTTCCCGTGGGAAATTCACGCGGGCGAAGCCGCGGGCAAAAGCTAGTATCTTTATAATTTTGATTATTTTTTTGCTGAAAGAGACCGTAGATCCGAGTATTCGATATTAATTTCAACTTGATACCTTGAAGCGTTCCTGAGAAAAAAAAGTTTGACAGACAGACGGACAACAAAGTGATCGGTAGTGTAGGGTTTCGTTTTTGCCTTTTGAGGCACAGAACCCTAAAAAGACAGAAGTTTTAGAAATTTGTGACCAAAAAGACACATAGCCTTTTAGCCGTTGGCCTAAAAGGAGGATTGAAAGAAGGAGGTTAATGGGAGAATTTTTGCTGAGATTGCTAGTAATACCACAGAATTAATATTAGTACTACGTACAGAAAGGAAACTCCCTGCCCCTCCCGCAATATGGCACCCCCCCGCTCCTTCCGCACTTCTCCCCCGTTCTCGTGTAACTGTGGGACGTTCGACTATGAAAACGCACACATTGACGTGTTACTGACGTGTTCACGGATACACAGTTTCATTTGTAGTAGTAGTAGGCATATTTGACGCGCCGTTTCTATGAAGCGCCCGCCCTGTGGTAATACTACAAGTTACCTATCATACCTTTGATCGACGCCTTAACAAAGATGTAAATAATAAAGAAGAAGACACAAGATGATAACCAACCATGAATGTACTATTTTCTTCGGCTTACATCTGTGAGCACGAAAGAAAAATCAGTCCTATTTACACTGGTTTTATCGATATCGATAATTCAGGTTCTCATAACATCCCGCGCTAGAAAAATAAGACCAATCGGAATTCCGTAGGGAATTTCAGCAATAAATTTCGAGCTTCAAAACTGAAAATAACAAGTCGAAACCAGGGAACTATAAATAGAGTTTAAAAAACAGGCATCGGCGCTGGCGAGGCAAGATTGCGGGATGACGTCACCCGCCAGTAATACCCGGTTTGAACCGGATTTTTCCAGAAATTGCCGGCATAACAGACTGTGGAAAATATTGTTTTATATCAAATATTGATCGGAAGCTTTGATTTATGATGGGGTTTTAATAAGTTGCTAGGTTTTTTGGAGAATTGTGGGTATGAATACCGCGATCGTGGTAAGACGTCAGAGGGACAGAATTATATTACCTTTATTATTCGAAAAGAGCAGGAAATGAGATGATTTTTAAAGGTGCTGTATACAGCACCTTAGAAAATCATCATTAAGAAAGAAAGAAAAATCATTTATTTGGCTATTAAAAAACCAAAACGGTCTCTGCTCAGCATGGGTCGTGGACCGTGGTTCCACAACGCTGGTCTTCCGCAGAAACTGACTAGTTATACTTAAACCTAATACATATATTCAAATTAAAATTACAATAATTAAGAAAACATATTATATCATTAGATAATACGTGATTTCGAAAACATTGGCAAAATTTCCTTGCCAAAAGTGTATGGAACAGTTGTTTTTTTTGAGATATCAAAATTGTACACATTTATGAGTGGTACCTAATTTCAACAGTAGAAATTTTGTTAAAATTCACTTTGTATTCATATACCTCACCTCATGGTGATAAATGAACTACAAATAATAGTAATTTCTTTTTAGATATTGTATCTAAACAATATATAAATGTTAATCTTTCTTGCTTTCAGAAAACCTTGATAAAAATCCCAAAGGTCAATTTACAAAAATGTCAAGTTAAAAATCTTAATTTCCCAAAAAACCTCGCTTGATTAGTAGCCGGGCAGTTTTTCCCAACAAAAGAGTTAATTTCTCAATTAACTAACTACCCCTTGTCTCAGAATTCAACCCTTAAACACGCCCTTAAATATATTGTTCAGTCCTTTGATAAACTAAATGAGAGCCTTGTTCATTAAAATTTATCTTAATAGAATCTATTGCTTAATTAATTCTTGCTTTGTAAAAAAAACTTTCTTTTTTGATAGAAAAAAGGTTTGGTCGTTGCTTTTCGGCTCATATTTTAGGGTATTTTTTGGTTAAACTTTTTCGTACTTTTTACACGACTGACCAAATAAGTGTTATGTTTTCAGGGTATTCATATGTAAGTATGTATGTAAGTTTCTTTATTCTACCATAAGTCCTGAACGGCTGAACAGATTTTGATGTGAGAGGTATTTCCGAGTGACTTATACTATGTGAGGTATCAGTCGTGTTTTTTATTTTTTAATAATTACCTTGTTAGGTACCAGTTTTAATACATTTCTCTCTCTCAGCCAAAAGACGTCCACTGCTGGACAAAGGCCTCCCCCAAGGATTTCCACGTTGACCGGTCCTGCGCTGCCCGCATCCATGCGCATTGCGCAACCCGCGACCTTCACCAGGTCGTCGGTCCACCGAGTGGGAGGCCTTTGGTGGTTTTCCGGTTCGTTTAATACATTTAATACAAATAAATGACTTATCTATCTAACAGCTTTCGTTTAGTACTGATATAATGATTTATCATTACAATACCGTCATATATCATTGCATCCTATCGCAACAACACAACTTAACGCCCACTCAAATGACAGCCAAGTATTTTTTAACTCATCATATTTAAATTAATTTGTTCTCACAAGAACATAACTTGTCAGTTTCGCAAAGTATTACCCAACTGCGCAAGGTTAGGTAATGTAAGTTGCACGTATAGTGTTATAATAATGTTTGATTGACAAGCGAACATGAGTGCGAATTAGACGAGCATCGTGGTAAAGAGATTAGGTATGGTAACATTCAACACCTCTCACTATGTGTTAATATTATAGATCCACAGTAATTTATTTATTTTATTAATTTAAGTAATATCATAAACAGGGTAATATTAGTTAGTTTGAATTTATTTATTTATTCAAAACTTTATTAGACGGTATAAAAGGCGGACTTAACGCTAACAGCATTCTCTACCAGTCAACCTTCGGGATAAATAGAAATGGGTGCACAAAGTGACTAAGTTTGTATGTTTAATGAATGAAGGCCGTTTGAATTTGATTTATAAAACTACTCAACAGAATCCAAAAATTCTTCCACCAATGAATGGTATATCAGGATGGACATAACTCACATTTACCAATTACAAAAGGATTAGTTTTTATTGATCCATCCCATAATAATTTTGCATTGCTAAAATGCTGCAAATTTTTAGCTCCATCAGAAAAAAGAGTGTCAGAAAAGTGGTTTTAGCTATCAGTATAGTAGTATAGTTTTACTGTGTCCTGTCCTTAACAGGACGTGCAATATTCCAGCAGTCAATATTTAAAAAAATATATATATTAAAAAATTAATTAAACAGATGAATAAAAGAAAAAAATAAAAAAAAATATTATACAAATTCAAAATTCAAAATGGTTGTCCAAAACACACGTAAATTGAAATTTAAAAGCATTCGTCCTCTAATTTTTGGGGGGAGACTAAAAGTATACACATCATATGCGTAATCAGCTGTTAACGCTAACGGTACATAACCGTAAAGGAAAAAGAGACTTTTTTTATACTACCGTTACTAATCCAATATACAGTGAATAATAACGAAGAAATATGAAAAAATCCAGGTTGCTATTAAAGCCAATCCCTGAGGAATAAGAACAATAAACTAGTTATGTTTCCATCCATTGGTTATTATTGGACGCCGACTAGTGCACTGGCTGTGTAGGGTGGCCAGAAAGAAAGGACAAACATGACCGTAAGAAAAAAAAACAAGCTAATTATTAAAAAATAAAAAACAGGACTGATAACTCACATAGCCGCCATTATGTTTTTATGATGACGTCATATAGCCTATGTCACTCGGAGGAATGCAAGGAATCTAAAAATACCTCTCACATCAAAATCTGTTCAGTCGTTCAGGACTTATGGTGAAATAAAGAAACTTACATACATACTTACATACATGAACCCTGAAATCATAACACTCTTTTTTTGGTCAGTCGTTTAAAAAGAAAGAAGAAAAATTGTATATTTCCATTCCATTGCTGCCACACAAAAGATCTGTTCAAAGCGTAATACATCGCTGATCGTAGATATAAAACCCAAAAAAAAATACATTCCACAAACAAAGAAAACAATAATATAATCTTTTACAAAAAAGGACATATTTGTGTTATATCAACGTACATTTTATACTTCGACATTCAGTAGCGGAGTCATCAAAAAGGCCTCCCCTCTCAACATATTGTTGCAGTAGAAACAGAAACCACAACGCTGTATTTTTAGTTATTTTTTCCATCAAGTATCCATTTCTGTGCAATGCTTTGAGGCTGAGTTATTTTTGCGTCTTTTTAAATACTTAAAAAAACATATAGTCCTTACAATATCTACTAAGCAGAAACCACTTTTAAGAATGTTATTGCCCTCATGAACAAACTTTACCTGTTCAACAAATATTAAATAGATTCGAAAAGGGATTCGATAAGAACTGGAAAGAAAAGACGAAGGACAGAGATGAGTGGAGGGAATTAGGGGAGGCTTTTGCCCAGCAGTGGGACAAAAATTGCTAGAAAAAAAAACTTTCGCGCTAGTAAGTAATAGCTACTAAGTCCCGTTATAATCATAGTTATTAAACTATTTTTTTTATAAACAACTTTTTGGTAAAAACATTTTTGGATCAAGACGGACAACACTAGAGCTGTAAACTAAATAAAATATAGTAAAAAAAACCTCGATATGACGCCTATAAGTACCAATCAACGTTCAATTTTCCATCCTACAAAAAATCTATTCACGAAACAAAAAACTTATCATAATGCTTTGTTAAGATTCTATTTAACGCCTTTTCTGGTAACAATGGGGAATAAAAAAATAGTCGATGATGCATGACAAGATGGACGCCCTAGTACGATTCTAAGCCACTGCTCTGGCTTCATTATGATGTTTTCAATCATAACTATAAACAGGTATTGTTCGGATAACGGTATTGCGCGCACACTTGCGATTATTTTCAATGGCGAGGTCTATTTTTAACAGACTACCTTTGAAATGTCCAGAGTTTGACAAAAAACGCTGATATGAAAAGAAGGTGGTAGGAAATATCGTCTGTCGGCCTGTGGTGTGGCCCTAGAATAGCACCAACCCATCTCTTCCCGTGGGTGTCGTAAGAGGCGACTAAGGGATTTAAAATACCGGAGGATGGGCAGCAGCATCTTTCCGCGTACTATGCCATCACACTGCGATCGCCAACCCGCCTGCCAAGCGTGGCGATTACGGCAAAACCCCCCATTGGGGGAGGCCTTTGTCCAGCAGTGGACGTCTTTCGGCTGAGAGAAGAAGGAAATATCGTAAAAATACAGTCGAATGAATATTGTATAGCTCTTAGAATCATAACTATTATTTTTCACGCATTGTTCTAATTTTGTTTGTAAATTTTTACAAATGTTGACTTGGCGAAAATGAGTAAACATTACTAATAATTATAAAAGTTTAAAGTTTAATTTAAATAATAATTTAAATATGTACGACTTACCGTGAAATGAATAATTTTTCAAAAACGAAATTTGAAAAATTGTGGTCTTTAAGGTGACAATATTACGATTTTATACCAAATTTCACATCGAACGGATTGCGATTATGGGACAAGAAAGTCGACAATGTGCGCCCATCAATGAATGAGCAAAAGGTAGCAAAAATAACGGTGACGGAATTTGATTCTGTTATTGAATGTCTGTCGAGAAGCTACTCAGAGGCACTTCTATTTTGCATTTCATGGGAAAATGCGAGGATGAATAATATAACTGCATTTTGTCAAAAATAAGAGATGAAATAAGTGTTTATTTTTTCTGTGCCATCTTAGATCTCTTGCATATGCACTTTTTTTATAGCTTTGGTGCGCTTCAAAATAAATGCGCTTCGAGAAATACCTCAGTTTTGCCCTCGCCTTTGCGGTGAAGAATTTCCAAAGAACCTCTTTGCAAAATTTCATGTTTCTGTGTTCAGTGATTTTGGCAATTAAAATATCAATAAGTCAGTCCGCGTCCTCTTTTTTGAATATTTCGGTTTAAATAGTTTAGGAATGTATTACAATGAATTTGGGTTGGTTGGTGTGTTGTTGACTGTACTTTACGTAAGTGTTTTCCCATTTGTAAGATAAAAACAATTATTCAGATAAAATGTAATCTCATTCAGCGTAAAACGGGTGTTGAATTAAATTTTTCTAAACAAAACCAAGAGTTTCGTACCGTCGGGGAACAGACGAGCGAACTTGCTGGATCCATTGCATCTTAGGTAGTAAGGACTATGTCATGAGAGAAGCGATTTCAATATTAAGGGTCAGAAAGCGTGAATAAGAAAGTTAGATTTCACCCCCGACCCCCCTGTAAACTACAAGGGCGCCCCTCAGAGGAACTAAATAGTAAAATTTAGCTCCATCTATCTCATAATCTCTAAACCATCTAATAAACTGTTTTTTTATTTCAACCTTGTTTAACAAATTTGTTCTTGAAATACTTATTTAAAAATGAAAATCAAGAAAACTCAAATTAATGAATGCAAAATTAAGGAAAAGTATACAAAAAATGTGTTTTAGTCAGTGTTTTCGTAAAGCCACTTACGTAGTAAGTAATACATGTATAGTACGTTGAAATATGTAATGTAACATTTCGACAGTGATGTCATATTAGCGTTTGGCCAAACGGTTAAGTTGATGAAGTTAGATTAGGAGAGTGCTAGGTTCAAATCCTTGCTGTTATTTGGGAATTCGGTTTCCTTTTTTTATTAAACATAACTTTATGGTGAAAGTGATTTTGTTTTTTTGTTAGGTACATCTTCACGTTTTATGTACCTACTGAACCAATCTTCCTGAAATTTCAAATACACATACCTAGTTAGAAGGACGGAGAAGGAACCTTTCATCCCGGGAAAAAGCACTGTTCCCGATGAAAATTCACGCGGGTGAAGCCGCGGGCAAAAACTAGTGTTATATAACATGAGCACATGCATTTCGAATAAGTTGTTAGAATAATGGTTACGTACAGACAGCCCGATCAAAACGAGAAAGACTGTTCAAATCTCCACCGTGATATTTTTTTTGATTTTTTTAAATTCTAATACATTTTTTTATATTTTATTTTACAAACAACATTTAATTATATACCGACTACGTCGGCACGTGGGAGATATATAAGAAGAAAAAATATAAACACAGTCTGTCAAGAAAGTCGTGTCGTGGGTAAAAAGTGAACAAACATTATCCGATACATAAACGGTACAAATTAGAAAAAGAGGCGCCCTCTTGTCTGTCGGCTTTCTTATCGCAGTATAATTTTATTAGAACTTCAGAGAAAAATTCGCAGTTTCGATTCCCAGTACAATTTTTTTTACTTTGTTTTTTATTTTTTATTTGGTAATTATTTTTATTAATAATATTGTTGACCATTAATGAGTGTATTAAAAATGCATTTATTCAAGAATAAGCAAGTCTGATTTTCGTGATTCACGTCGCAAAGCAGCATCGTGCTGTTTTGACGACTTTTTGAGAGCGCCATCTAGTTCTTGATTTGTATAACAACCCCCATGTTAATATATTTTACGTAAGTAAATTTGCGGAGCAATTTGACATGCGTCTGCCTTGTCTAAATGCCACCGGCAGTCTGAGGACAGAGAGGTATGACGAGTTGCCATATGAACGACAAGGAAGGTATGATGTTTCCATTAAAAATTGCGATGGACGTAGGTGAATAATGTTATAATTTAAGATTGTGTAGAAATAAATAACTTGTTTTAATAAATTCTTTAATTAAAAATTCAGTAATCATATGAACTACATTAATGTGAAATATTTTTTTTTAAATATCATTGTACTACAGAGTTTTTTGGTAATTTAGGTACAATGTTTAGAATTATTTTTTATCGAGCAAACTTAGTCAAATCATGTTTTCGGTTCTTGCACTGTGTTGCTAATTTCCTAATCTATTATTAGCAAAAATTTCAGAACTGTACGTACAGTAAGTGCAAGCAAAGTAATTTGGTAGGCAAAACGCGAAATTCTGAGCCTTAAACTCGTGGAACTACTAGCCGCGCCCCGGGGATTCGAATGCGGGGGAATCTCGGGATAAAATGTACCCTACGTGCTATTCACGGTATTTTACTACCCGTGTACCAAATTTCATCGAAATCCGTCCAGTAGATTTTACATGATTCAGTAACCAACATCCTCGCAAACTCTACACAATTTTAGTAGGACTAGCTTTCGGCTGTCGGGGTACCGTGGAAATTTTTAAATTATGAGTGAGTACTTTTCAAAATTGTGCTATTCCAGGCGTTATTCTACCCATTTACTAAATTCCATTGAAATCTTTCTTATAGTTTTAACGCAAAAGAGTAACAAACATCTGTCTATTTTCATAAACTTTTTAAATTTATGCAAGGTAAATAAATGCTTTGAATTTTTGAAATTGTAAAAAAAATCGCTCTCCTTTACAACATGTCCTCGCCCTGGTTAGAACAATCGTAAGTCACGTAGGTAAATCGTGATTCCTCCCGTCTCACTTCTACTCTTGTTGTTCTGTTTGGCTGTATTTAACTCGGAAACTACGCTTTGCGAGGCTACTCGCTTGAAACTTGTTGTAGAAAAGTAGTTTTTTATCAGTATTATTTTATGAAAGAAAGAAGAAAAACTGTACAAAATATATGACTTAGATTCCCAGAAAGTAGTAACCAAAACGTAAAAATCCATACTTCTATACTAATATCACAGGGCGGGCGCTTCATAGAAACGGCGCGTCAAATATGCCTACTACTACTACAAATGAAACTGTATATCCGTGAACACGTCAGTAACACGTCAATGTGTGCGTTTTCATAGTCAACGTCCCACAGTTACACAAGAAAGGGGGAGAAGTGCGGAAGGAGCGGGGGGGTGCCATATTGCGGGAGGGGCAGGAAGTTTCCTTTCTGTACGTAGTACTAATATTAATTCTGTGCTAATATTATAAATGGGAGAGTTTGTCTGTTACGCTGTTATGGCTAAACCGCTAGACCGATTTTGATGAAATTTGCTAAAGATATAGTTATGTAAGACCCCGAGGTCAAACATAGGTCACTTTTTCAAAAATTACTCAGTGTTTGTACAAAAACACGCAAAATACTTTTGCCGACTGCTAGTCCTAACCCTAACTAATATTATAAATGCGAAAGTGAGTTTGTTTGTTACCTCTTCACGCTTTATCTATTGAACCAATCTTCCTGAAATTTCGCTTACACATAGTTAGAAATACTGGGAAGGACATAGGGTACTTTTCATCCCGGGAAAAAGCACTGTTCCCGTGGGAAATTCACGCGGACGAAAACTAGTAAAATATAAGTTTTTCTCAGTCACGATTTCTATCATAAAAACCAAGTTATCGCGTGTTAATATCCTTGCAAATTCACAAAACCAGGGAGCTCACAAAAGTGAATGACCTTCCATGTCAAACTAAAACCAACCTTATGTGTATGACAGTTAGGACAATGGAATTAACAGGTGATGTTGCAACCTCCATTAGTAGCGTATCGAATTTTCTATGATGGCTTGGATGTACGAAGGTGATTAGGTGGGTGGATATGGTAAATTATACATGTAATTCGCCAAAAGATTCCCGTAAAAAACGCATTAAACTACAGAGGAAATCATAAAAATAAAAAGTAATGGCTCCCGCTATTAATTTTTTGCATTGCATTTAATCTACTACAATGAGATTAACTATTCAGATTCAAAAGGCAAAGGTTAAATTTCTTACATACTTATTCCGGATATTTCGATTTATGTAGAATTACAATAATACTAAGTAGGTAGCATATTTTTTTTTACCATTAGGTAGGTTATTCATTAGGAGGATAACTCTTTGGATATATATATATATATATATATAAGGTGACTGATGGGCTGAAATTTGGCATGCAGGTAGATATTATGTACGTCATAATATCTACCTGCATGACAAATTTCAGCCCGCTAAGAAATGATTAACGCGAGCGAAGCCGCGGGCGCCAGCTAGTTAACTATATATCACACTGTTCTATTCTTTATACCACATACATGTTGTAGGTGACGTGACGAAAAATTCGACAAAAGATTTTTGATCACTAAATAAGACTTGTTTAACCGACCAAATGGTATAAAAGATATCGATTTGTCGGTCATCTGTGTAGAACTAAATTTTTATTTCGGTCTCCTTGATCGCTTTAATGTTGATCTGTTTCCCTAACTTTTTAATTTAAATGCCGCATCTACAATAATTACCATAATAACTCCAGGACCCATTACGCTGTACGTTTTGATGGACATGCATTGGTCAACTCATGATCGCTATACAGCTTTAACGATATTATAACACAAGTTACTTTTGGATTACACATCCATATTTTTAGACATTTATCCCTAATGGTGACCAAGAACGAGATGGTCTGATGATTTAAAAGGATTCGATAAGAATTGGAAGGAAAAGACGAAGGACAGAGATGAGTGACTTAGGGGAGGCTTTTGTCCAGCAGTGGGACATAAATAGCTTTAAAAAAAATCTCTAATGGTGAATGAATAAAAAAATAAATTATAGCTCTAATAAATAAATACCCAAAATTTCGCAAATCAATTCAAAGTGTCCTATTATTTTGATAGAAACTTCTTTGAGAATAAATTAATTTTCGTTTCCAAGAGACTGAATGATAAACTATCGTCGGAGAATATTGGAGGTCTTTCAGACTGTATTGCAAAAAACAGTTCAGAAACCAATTTGAAATAGACTTGGGAAAGCAATCAACAAGTTTTGCTAAACTATTTTCAATTCGTATTGATATTTTAATGGTTTCTTTCATAAATTATGAGATTTTTATTTCTGCAGTGTTTTAAAGAGAAACCATTATATAGTAAGCTTTGCTGCCGTGGGAATTACGAGATACTTTGTCATATTTCATGTCCTCCTGTGTACGAAAATTTCATCAAAATCAATTCGGCGGTTTAATCCGAACTTTAGACAAAGTCAGAATTTGAAAACGAAAACAAAGTTCGAAAACGAATGAGATAAAATGTATGGGATTGACATAAGGTCACGCTAAATCATGTGGGCGATCGCCACCGTCATCGCAAGTTCATAGAGAAAACTAAGCGAAACCATAGAGTAATAAATTGTTTTATCGCTTACTTCCATACATTTGACGTTCGCTTTCGTTATGATGACGGAAGAAAATTGTTTTTGATATCTGTAGAAACGATTACGAATTTAGATATCGTATCGCTACGAATCAAATTTAACTTCGGCTAAACGCCTATTTAATCCATTCATTCATTTAGTCATGAAAGCGTGGCAGACGCTCTCGCACATATGGATTAAAAATCCATATGCGAATGTCTATTGGTCTGTATTAGGTATTAACACCAAAATCTAATTACTAAATCATGTTTACAACTTGAGCATGTTCAGAACAATTAAGTTATTAAGTGCGAGTGCCTCGTTTACCTATACGACGTCGTAAAGCCAATGAAATATATGTCACTCGTTAGCAAAGGTCATATAAAGACATAGTGATAGGTGATACAGAAGTGACGCTTCGTATACCACCAATCCTTCGTGTATCGCGGCCAAAGTTGCGTTGCAATTGCAAGATTATTGATAGTTTGACTATCGATAGTATCGATAATATCGATTAGAAAACATCAATAGTATCGATAGTTTTGGTCATCATCAATAAATAGTATTTACAAATTATTGGCTATCGATAGTATTGACAGTATCAATACCATCGATAGGCCTATTGATAGTGTTACTATTTTTCAAAGTCACAATACTATTGACAATACTATCGATAGTCAACACTATTGCTGCAAACCTAGGCCAAAGTGCACATTTGTTTAATTTCGTAACTTTGAACGCATAACATTATTATTAAGCCATATTGTTGATGTTTGCCACCAGCGTGTCATGGTAAACATAGGCCTCTTCCAGCATCTTCCAATTTGTTCTATCATTTGGCTTTCTTCTCCATAGCGGCCCGTCCGTGTTTTTAATATCATCTTCCCATCTTTTTATTTGCTTTCCTCTCCTTTTGCCATCACGGGGCCACGCATACATACATATCATTATTATCACGCCTGTTTCCCGTGGGGGTAGACAGAGAATGATTTCCACTTGCTACGATCCTTACTAATCTCTCTTGCTTTCTACACTCATAAGTTTGCTGCGGTTTTGTGCTCCAAGTATCTCCTTTAGTATTTGGAAGCGTTTTTATACGGATTGTAGCGTGGAAAACCTTAAAATTATTGAAAAATTTAAAACCTATAAAAAAGTAGTATATCTCTATAACTTTCATTTCATTGCTATAAACATAGCATAGAACAGACTACACTAACTTAGACACTAAATATACGGTACGACATTTCGAAGTACCACTTAAAGACCGCAATATCTCCACGCTACATATTTTATACTCTAGTGCGAGTTTAACGTTCACTAATACAGTTTACAGACACCTTGTTTCACTACGCCTAGGGTTGCCATCAGTTAAATTACGGAGCCAGGACAAAAACTTCATAAAATGTCCGTGGGCACTTTTTGAAAACTTTTCTGGACGCTCCCTGGACGCACTCTAAACTAGGACAAAGCCGGGGAATCCCAGAAGGATGGCAGCCCTTACTACGCCACTGTCTTGTATCATGTCATAGAATCACGTCTTTATCCTTTACATGGTAGACAGAAAAGACTTGTTGTTCAGTATACTTGTTTATATTAGAACTAGCTGGCGCCCGCGGCTTCGCTCGCGTTAATACTTTCTTAGCGGATGCCTACGTCATAACATCTATCTGCATGCCAAATTTCAGCCCGATCCGTCCAATGGTTTGATCTGTGCGTTGATAGATCACTATGTCAGTCAGTCAGTCAATCAGTCAGTCACCTTTGAGTTATATATATATAGATAGAAGAAGAAGACTAGTCGCGCCCTGGAGATTCCCTCGATTTTTGGGATAAAAATGTACCCAAAGTACCCGGTATTTTTCTACCCGTGTACTAGTTTCATTTGAATTCGGGTAGAAGATTTTGCTTGACTGAGTCCATACTAATATTATAAATGCGAAAGTTTGGATGTGAGTTTGTGAGTTTGTGAGGATGTTTGTTACTCAATCACGCAAAATCTACTGGACGGATTTCGATGAAATTTGGTACAGAGGTAGATAATGACCTGGAATAGCACATAGGCTACTTTTTATCCCGGGAAAAAGCACTGTTCCCGTGGGAAACTCACGCGGGCGAAGCCGCGGGCAAAAGCTAGTAACAAATAAAAAACTAACCAAACTTAAATTTTAGTAGGATAGTTTCATAAAAGTTTATATCCAAGGCCAGTTGAAATTAGATAGATCAACTAGATTGCACTATTTATAGAAAAAATACAAAGGTTGTAACAAAATAAATACAAAAATGAGCGCAAAGGCGAGCTTATCGCAAATGAAATTTCTTCCAACCAACCTTAGTCTCTCATATTGACAGGTATAGGTGATTGAAAGCATTTAGAAACGTGTCTTTTTCCTCTTGTGTCAATGGATATTTAGAATTTGTCAATCCAGAAGCCATTAATTATAGTGGCTCCGTGGAGAAGATTACTTGAGTAAAACGAAATGTGCCTCAATCTGTTAAAGTCAAGAATTTACAATTAAAAGTCGGCAAAACAAGCCGAAACTCGAATTTCCGTCGACCGACATGTTTAGGTTGCACATTTTTCACCAATGCAACTGGGAAAACATGCATCGAGCCAGGCGAGGTGAAATTAAGTGTGAAATTCGGTGAAATTCGACAATTTCTAGCAGTTCCGGAGAAATATACCGAATGCTTACGTTGGGTCGTTTTGTTTGAGTGGTTTCGATTGAGGCAGTGTATGTAGCATTTTCTTTCCTTTTTTTATTTTTGGTTGAGCGAAGCAAGATATTTATTTCCATAGTACTTAACTAAAGTGATTATTACTTAAATCTGTGAAAAGTAGCGATATTTACTACTCTCTGTTTGGTCTAATGGTTGACTGGTAGAGAATGTCATGTGGCGTTACATTTGTACATAATTTTTGTTATTTGTGCAATAAAGTTTTTAAATAAATAGATAGATAGATAGATCAACACTTTATTGCACCATTTACAGAGAAGAAATACATAGTAACAAAAGTAACAAAAACATTTTAAATGAGCGCAAAGGCGGGCTTATCGCAAATGCAATTTCTTCCAGCCAACCTTTGGGTGGAAGGAAATATACGTGAAAAATGTAGGGTGCAGTAAACATTATTAATTATAAAGGAAGAAAGAAATTAAAAATAAAATAAACATTGATGATATAAATATACAGACTCGTTAAAAACACAACCATGATAAGGAGAATATGCTCGTAATAAATAAAATTAAAGATTCAGATAGTGAGACCTTACCTGCTCTCTGAAGGATGACAGAGTTTTGGCCAAATAAAAGTTTGGGTAAATAGAGTTTGGGTAAATATTTAACAGACAGGTATTCTATAAACATTATTTACCTAAGAAATTTAGTCACTTTTCTGATATAATAAGTTGACTCCGCTACGGAATGTCTAAGTACAAAACGTCTATGTACGTTAGTTCTAAAGTCTGCGAGTGCGATGTACGTTAGTTCCAAAGTATCAAAGCGTCCAAGCCGAATATTTTGGTGTAGGTCAAAAAATCATCAAGTAAAAAAAAAAAAACTAGTTCTATGGTGTAGGTAGAGTAAGCGTGGCTCTACATGAGATGTGATACATTTTTAAAAGTGCGAGGCATTTGGTCTTGGCAACATTTTACATGAATATGTTGGATTGGATTCTAAATTCTTTAACGGAGACTGAGTAATATACGAATTGTGATTTTTTTCGCAACTAAGAATCCTACTTAGTACGGCTCCTTGTACTAACAAAAATCTCCCGAAGTGTTTCCATATCAATATTGAAGTACATATACGAAAGCTACATTCATGCCAAGTGTCATGCTTTCTTTGGGATGGGACCATATTTCACGTTAAGGACCCTAACTAACTAAAATAATAAATGCGAAAGTTTGTATGTACGCCTGAACCAATTGACCTGAATTTTGATGAAATTTCGTACAAGAGCAGATCAAAACTGGAACAGCACATAGGCCTCTTTTTATCCCGAAATTCTGCTATGGTTATATACCTTATTAGCACAAAAATTAACGCTAGCTGACAATAATTACATTTTAATATTATATTTTCAAGTATATTTCGTGGATTGATTGATTTATTTATTCACAGCTCTATGTAGCATACATACATATTACCACGCTTGTCATCAGATGGTCGTTGAAATCAAATAAATTCACGCAACTTGGAAGATTTGATAAAGCCCTTAGTCCACTAGCATATAAGGGCCCAATTAGAAACACAATCGACCTAAAAGGGCGGCCTATTTTTGGACAACATAGGTGACTTTTCAGACCGAATGCTTTGACCCAAACCCTGAATTAAATCCTTTGGAGAAAGTCAGATCCCTCGCACTTGTAAGTCACTGGACCGTGATTTGAGACTCGGAAAATCGAACAATTCTGCCTTGGATATCGAAAATGTGGAGTATTTTCTCAAGGGAGATGCGAATCTATATATATACATATAACTCAAAGGTGACTGAATGAGTGAGTGACTGACTGACTGACTGACATAGTGATCTATCAACGCACAGCCCAAACCACTGGACGCATCGGGCTGAAATTTGGCATGCAGGTAGATGTTATGACGTAGGCATCCGCTAAGAAAGGATTAACGCGAGCGAAGCCGCGGGCGCCAGCTAGTCTTGTTATAAAAGTGAAAATGTGATTCATAATTCAATGTAAAAAAATTTGGTTTCAGTTAAATATCATCATCATCATCCAAGGCGCTACAGCCGCGGGTGGGCCTGGGCCTGGTTAAGTATTTTTTTCCAGATATCTCTATTTTGAGCTTTCTGCTTCCAACCCTTAACGCCGATACTTTCGAGATCCCGTTCGACGCCGTCCAGCCATCTCAGCTTAGGTCTGCCTCGGCTTCTGCACCCATCGGGCTTACTCTCCAGCAGACGTCTCGGTACTCTGGCCTCATCCATTCTCACTACGTGCCCTGCCCATCGTAGTCGTCCAATTTTGATGGTCTTAATGATGTTAGGCTCATCGTACGTCTCATAAAGCTCATGGTTGTATCGCGTCCGCCATTCATTATTCTCACACACAGCACCAAATATGCGTCGAAGTATCTTGCGCTCAAATACCAGCAACCGGTCTTCGTCCTTCCTGCTCATAACCCAGCACTCGGAACCGTATGTCAATATTGGTCTTAACAATGTTTTATACAAGAGAACTTTTGCGTGTCTCGTAAGTAATTTTGACCGAAAAAATTGTAACAGACCAAAAAGGCACTTATTGGCAGTCATAATTCTCCTGCTGATCTCGGATGAAGTGTTATTGTCGTGTGTCATTAATGTTCCAAGGTATATGAACTCATTGACGCTGGCAAAGGTCTTGTTGCCAATACTGATTGACGAAGGTCTTGGTCCTTGACATTTTGCTGACATCATGTACTTGGTCTTCGACATGTTGACTTCAAGTCCGGACTCCGCAGACGCTCTCTCCACGGCAAGGTATGCATTTTCTACAGCAGGTAAATTCCTGCCAATCAGGTCTAGGTCGTCAGCATACCCCAGAATCTGGACTGTTTTAAAGAAGATATTTCCGGTCGTCTCTATGCTGGAAACCCTGATACATTTGTCAAGCACTATGTTAAATAAAAGACAAGAAAGAGCGTCGCCTTGCCTGAGACCATCGTGGGTCCTGAAAGGTTCCGATAAGTCCGACTGGATTCTAACAACGCTGCAGGATTGCTTCAGTGTCATTTCAGTCAGTCGCACAAGCTTAGCCGGTATCCCAATTTCAGTCATCGCCTGGTACAGATATGCTCTATGGACATTGTCATACGCAGCCTTGAAATCTATGAATAAGTGATGAGTGCCCACATTGAACTCATGTGTTTTCTCCAGGATCTGCCTAAGTGAGAAAATTTGGTCGGTGGTTGACCTGTTTGGGCGGAATCCACACTGGTATTCTCCTAAGGTAGGCTCTACATAATCCTTTAACCTATTAAAGAGTATGTTGGTAAAGATCTTATACCCATTATTTAAGAGGGATATGCCCCGGTAGTTTCTACACTCTAATACGTCGCCTTTCTTATGCAGAGGGCAAATAATGGCAGTTAGTTAGTTAGTATGTCAGTTAAATATGACAATTATAATTTTCACGTGAGCGATGCCAAAGTAGATAGGTAAGATTATAAAGATGTTTCGGCTTATATGTAGATCATAATTATAATCAGTTCTGAGGTCGTCAGACGGGAAAAAGTGACAAAATATTTGGTACATAAAATGGTACACATAAGCCTATGTGCATTGTTGGGTCAAGGCCTCCCCTTTTCCTCCACAATTCTTGGTCCACATGATGAACATAGGGGAAAAAATTATCTAAACGATAAGAACTGGAAGGAAAGGACGAAGGACAGAGATGAGTGGAGCTTTTGCCCAGGGCTTTTGCCCAGGGCTTTTGCCCAGCAGTGGGACAGTAATAGCTAATTAAAAAATCTCGGAAGCCAAGTAAATAGAGAATTTTACTAAGATGGCTAAGAGACCCAGCTTAGTAAAATTCTCAATTTTCGACGCAAACATTCCTTGTCATTCCGCCTATTCGCTCACGCTGCAAGGGTTAAAAATACCCCAATTTCCTCCAAATATCCTCCAATAAGGTATCTTATAGCCAACAATGACGGGCATCCCCTAAATAGCATGCGGAACCCGCAACCTGTTTAAACTTGAATTTTAATGTACAGATCCACTACCGCGCACGCACTAACTTGAATTAATTTTGAATGTGAGTTCTATGTTATATTCTGAAAACATATGCTCTTTGTTTATATTTAATGTTTTAATACTGAGACAAAGCAGACGCAATAAATAATATTGAATCTGAGATGTTTACAATTGCAATAATACTTTTTATCTCAACTAGCGCGCTCCGGCTTTGCACGGCATTCAAGAAATTTCCTACCCGACAGTTTTTAAAGGAGATTTTAAAAGCCGAACAGATGAAGAGGAGAGCTTAAATTTAATCATTTGTAGTAAAATCATACATTACTGTTGTAGGGTAATTTACGACTGAACGCGACACTACACTTCTTCTTATTTAAGAGCTGTGCTCTTGTATGGAGTATAAGCCACATCTTTCTATTCTCGGCTTTACATTTAAGGTTATAATACGACACGACAATACACTAAGCAGCTATACTTGCAGCAGCATAGGCTACTAATCAAACCAAATGTATGTTTCACAAATTCGACATCGGCATTGCTCATCACAGCAGCTGTAAGCAAAGATTTTCACTGAGCTATGGCCTTTTTGAATTGCTGCAGAGCACACTTGCTGAATCTGTGTATTGTTAGTTTTAGTTTTAAGCACGGACGTAGGAAAAAAGAACGGACGGAGTCTTGGCTTAATAAGGAGTGAAGCAAAGCAATGGCGGCGACTTACGATTGTGTGAGTTGACGGAGAGTTGCCATACGCGGAAAATTACCCAACAATTATTAGAATTGCACTAGATCTAGTGTAAAATACGCTAAAACGGCAACACTGGCCGTCTTACTTTGCTGTGGGTGTGTGCGTGCGCTCGTGTCGGTACAATACGCCGGCTTACTTTGATTGCATCACTATTAATGTTACTGAGGCGGTGTCCGTTCTTTTTTCCTACGTCCATGGTTTTAAGTACCTACTTATAAGCATGTGTGTGCTAAGCTTTCAAATATTCTTTCATTCATTCATTCATTCGACATTTCGCGCGTCGCGTCGCATTACCGTGTTTGTCGTTCGAATGGAATCGCGGCTTAAAGCTTCAACTTTATACGTCCATCAATGTCTGCCCGCAACTATTTGTCAAACACGGATTTCGCCCGGGTAAATTCCGGTTTACCCGGTCATTTTGTATCGGGACCGATTGAATTTAAGATACCCATAATTCGGCACATACTGTAGTGATAACTACAGAATTATTTTGAACTTCTAACTGGTCAACTTTGCATGTCATATTTTAGGTGAAATGGTTGATATATTGGGATACTATTCCTGTGGCGTATTACCTGCATGATAGGCTCTCGACTCACTACAATAGCAGGCATTCAAATCCATTAGTCTCCAGACAAATTGAATGGGAAAGTGACACACCAGTACACAAATTTCATATGTTGTTTTTACAATACTTATTAAGAAAACAGGGAGACCCGCACATCAAAACGTTCTTTGAGTCACGCCGAAACCATTGGTAGCAATAACTCGACGCGATTTTGTGTACTTACGGAATTATATCAAAAACTAAACATTCATAACAAAACATTCTATGATTAAATTAGACTGTCAACAAAATCTGCAGAGTTGGACGTCTGACATTGACAGCTGGTGACACACGTTCCGTCTCAGGGTCCTAACAAACCTTTCTTATCATAAAAAAATAAGAAATCATGGTAGGATTGTTGTAGAATTTTAATTATTCTCCTTTAATATCGTCGACTTAGATTATTATAATATTCAACGAATAAATACCTTATTTAAACGTTAGTTCTTTTAAAGGATATTAAAGGTTGGTTTGACGTGCGTCCGAATTAAGCGAAAAGGAGCGTGACAAGACGAAATGTCAAATCGAGTGGAGTCGATTCGCTCTCTTCCTAGATAGGCCGCCACGAGACACGTAACATGGCTTGAGCAATTATTAATTTTTTGGGGTTTTTTCACTTTCGCCGCCCTCGGCACCCCGTCATGGGACTATAGTTTAACCTTTAGCTTTAAAATCCGCGATACGCGCAAGGACACAGGGGATATTTGCCGCCACGAAGTTGTCAGGAGGATGAGCTGTTGATATCCACGTGCCCGCCCGGCCGTATGAATTGGCGCTTCCTGGAGTGTCCTCCCATCACCAGAGGGTGCGGTTCTCCCGGACCGTGGACCGCATGCCACGGCGCAGGCCCCGTCGTCGGCGACCCCAAGGTGCAACACACGGATCCTAACCTTATTTCCAAAGGCCGCGTCGCCGCCTCCGATCCGAGGTCCCTATAGTGGCTCAGCGCAAACCTCGGAAGGTCCAGCCAGCGTCTACTATCTCGCATACAACGGAGCGTGCAGGAGCGCCGCGTCGCTTTGAGGACGCGACCAGTACCAGTGCTCGAACCCAATGGATCACAAAACGGTGAACGGGACAACGTTCTAAGTGCGCACAGACGTTTGTGTACGGACCTGGCCAGGTACCTTATATTTGGTTTATGTTAATTTTAACTTTTAATTGCGGCAAAGACTTATCAGATTTTGGTATTAGTATAACATGTGCCCGCCCTCAGCGGCTAGTGTGTTTATGGAATAAAATGCTATATTCTATCCCAACCATATTGTATTAATGATATCACCCTGCCCATGACTCCTAGGACCTAAGGCTTACTAGACAAGAGGTCCTTGTACTTCAAAAGTGCGAGGCTCTATCCTGAGCATTACATCCGGCTCTCTCTAAAGTAATTGTTCGTGTATAATCGCACTGCGCAGGGATATTGCCCGTCTTCGCTTCAAATAGTTGGAGACCCCTGCGCACATCGCCCAACAATACACTTTTATTTATTTTTTTTTATTTTTTATACACGACAATACTTAGCGAGATTTATAGCCTTTTGTTTGATAGGAAGATTTATCAATACGTTGGCTATTCGTCATAGTCTTTCGATTTAAACCGACAGTTAAAATGAATGTCGGTTAGGTACTATAACTTCCATTCAAAGTTTTGCTACTTACTTATGGTACTTATAACTTCTATTTAAAATAAATGCAACCGAATAGTGGAATTGAGTACTCATCAAACATCAGATCAGACATCTTGCTTATAGTTATTTGTTCCATTTATTTAGATTGTTCTAAAACTAATAAGAATTTTGAATCTCGGTTTGATTTTATAATCGGTTCTGGAAGTCGGTTCTAAAATATACCTTTTAAACACACTGACAATAAAATCACGCAAATGCAACTCTTACATCAAATCAATATTAATTTATAATTAACTTAACACGCGCAAACAAAAGACAGCTGCGACACGACAAAAAAGTCGCAAACATAAATAACGCACGATTTATAGCATACAAGTCGGCGGGTCGCGTCGTCAGCTATTTTCACGCTAAAGACTGTTGGCAGATTTGTTATTTTACACAAATAAGAGTAATCTTGTTTCGATCTATAGCGATTTGACTTCTAGAAGGGACATTATTGTTTTTCTACCAAAAAGAAAGCTATGTAACACATAGCTATACAAATACATAGCTATATACGCTCTTATGTTATGAGTACATAATATCGGTTTATTTGAGCATAACTGGCATTTACATAGCTTGGCTTTGATACCAGTTTAGGCCTGACACAGAAGGAGGTTTTTATAAACCAGTAAGTATTGTGCTAAAACTGGATTAATTTATATTTTAGTAAAATTATTTGATACGTATATTCGCTCGCTTTTTATTCAGAATATGCTATGTTAACTGGATATATTTATTGATAGAAAACTTTGTGTCCTACAAATAACATTATTGTTAAGTTATCCCAAAAAAGATTCATTACTTTTAGGAATAATTAATGTAGCAGAAACGATTCGCATTAAAATTCTTAAACAAAAAACAATTCCAACTATCGATTGATGTCTGCACCCTTTGCGTTTTATTTGTCGCAAGTGTGAATGCAGACTTTGTGTGCGTTTAGTCGCGGGCGTGTCGCGTGCTCTGTGCACATTAATCGTGTGGTTAAAATTAAACCTTTTGTTAGTTTCACTGACTTAACCGAAATATGTATGCTGGACTAAATTACATAAACAGGTTCGATCTTCTCTACGCTCGCGCTCGGTACATTCACATCAAGACATTTGTTTGACTTATGCATAGAAAAAGAGGCAATTAAGGTTCTTTAGTAGCATGGTAGACAGATTTTTAACTCGCTGCGATGGATCAGAAAGGGTACAGTCAAAATTATATCAACCTATCCAAATCATTGGAAATTTGCCTAAACAGGTGGGGCATAGAGGTCTGTCAAAAGCACGTAGTTTGACAAGTAAATGTCTGTAGAGGAAACTTATAATTTATTGACCTAATGGTTAGACCTCTAACTGTTGGTTAGTTACGAGTGCGTTTTCAACGTGTTGGGTGACGTAGAATGATACTGTAATGCTTTGGTAAAAAGAATCAATTTATTTTAAATGTATTAGATTTTACAACTAAAATTACATGAGTCAGTCCGTATGACGCACGTGATTTACATTCCCCCACAGACCTATTAAGACACGATTTTATGTAGGTTAGTGCTGTATATTCTGTCCAGTACACAAACTATTTTAATAGACGTCTATGATCAGCTTGAATGACGATGTCGGTATTCGGCTTCGATTCCGGAGCTATTCATATATCCTTGTGTCATAATACATGGACTGTGAAGCGAATGTATGAATCTATGCTGGACAGCTATGTGGAGCTCTAGCTGTCGGCCGGTATTACTAGAATTTCTATTGTTTTACGTCTGAGTGGCTTCGAATGGCTGAGTGGCACTACATGTCTATTTGTTGAGTAATAAATATTTTTCTAAATAAATTCCGATATGAAATTATGATATTTCTTTTACAATATTTTTAATAATATCTTGGTAAATTTGTTTTGCTAGTACAAAGGAAACTTGACGAATAACAAGCTAATTATTAAAAATAAAAAACACGACTGACAAGTTTTTACACAAAAAGTACATACAAACATATAAGTTATATACATTTTTGAAATCGCCTTTTATAGCCCTTCAATTTGATACCCTACTCGATAAGATTGATCAAATTAATTTTTTTTAGTCTGCTATTTATCGCATATATAATCCGCCATTTTGTTTTTATGATGACGTTATATAGCCTATGTCACTCGGAGGAATGCAAGGAATCTAAAAATACCTCTCACATCAAAATCTGTTAAGCCGTTCAGGACTTATGGTGGAATAAAGAAACTTACATACATACATACGTACATACATACATACATACTTACATACATACATGAACCCTGAAAACATAACACTCCTTTTTTGGTCAGTCGTGTAAAAATAGCTCCAAGTTAAAAATAGCAGTTTATTAAATCCTAAATATTTTTAGATACAATAACATCCCACGTTGTAATTAGGGTAGCGATATGATGATGGGCGACGCAATCAGACGTGTGTTGGCTTTAGAATCTTTAACTATTTTTACCTTATAAATAACTAGCTTTTGCCCGCGGCTTCGCCCGCGTGAATTTCCCACCGGTAGTGCTTTTTCCCGGGATGAAAGGAACAATATGTCCTTCTCAGTACTTCTAACTATGTGTATGTAAAATTTCAGGAAGATTGGTTTAGGTGATAAAGCGTGAAGAGGTAACAAACAAATAAATAAATAAACAAACTTATTTTCGCATTTATAATACGAGTATTAGTTAGAATATACTTATATCTAACTTAGGCTACTCCTACACTCCAGTACTATAATATATAGTACTAACTTTTCGCCTCGGCTTTACCCGCGTAAATTTCTTTTTACATCCAAAACTCCTTTCACTTACGCTACATAAAGAACATTATGCAAAATTTCAGGTTTCTACGTTCAGCAGTTTCGTCTTAACAAATGCAGATACATAATCACGGGGTAGACAGAGCCAAGAATAGTGAGATTCGAAGGCCACGCTTAGCTGAATAGTGGGCTTATTGATGGAATGGAGATTCAGGTATAGTGACAGGTTGCTAGCCTATCGCCTGTGAGTAGAGGAATCCCCAGTCTCTATAACAGAACATAAATATAGCGAAACAATAAAGGTTTGTTACTACAAAGCTCTACGAACCAAAGCTTGGTACCAAATTCTCAGAAAATACCGGTACTTTCCACTTTATATGAGAACTAGCTGGCGCCCGCGACTTCGCTCGCGTTAATCCTTACTTAGCGGATGCCTACGTCATAACATCTACCTGCATGCCAAATTTCAGCCCGATCCGTCCAGTGGTTTGGGCTGTGCGTTGATAGATCACAATGTCAGTCAGTCACCCAGTCAGTCACCTTTGAGTTATATATATATATATATATATATAAACACTACTTTGGGCCCTTTGTTGATCCAGCAGTGCGCTGAGAACATTATCGACTCCACCTTTAACCCGCAATAACTTGACTCCTGTTGTTGCTATTTCGCTCGGAATCGAATATATCTCATCTACGGATTGTGACGGACCGATATATTCGTTAATATACCTTTCTACTCCATAAAAAATTTTGCTCGAATTTCGAAAAAAATTTGCTCCGTAACGGTCAATTTTCTCAAACTCAAAATCACTTTGTGACTCCAAGATTTTTTAAAACTTGAAATTTATTGGCTCCGATATATATTCACTGACATATATTTACCAAAATTTCGAAACATTATTAGATCCGTAACGAACGCTTTTTTTTAATTCGTTGGCACATTCTGGCTCCGCGCTTTATTCAGAACTTTGTACTTTGATGACTCCTTTTTATATTCAATGATATATTGAATTAGTATGGGATTGCTCTTGAAATGCCAACATTTGTTAACCCGGCTGATTTTATATTCGTCAAGATGCACTTCGTACGCGGGGTGAGGGCGGAGGCTGGTGCGCAGCAGCGGAGAGGGCTGTTTCGTTTCGCGCTACTGTCGGTCGACCGATACAGACCGCTCGGCAGTGTTGCCAACTTAGCAACTTTATAGCTAGATCTAGCATTTTTTTGATATTGGTCGGCAACAATTTCATGAAACTTGTAGCTAAATTTTTTGGCTACTTTTTCTAGCAACTTTTCATTTCATTAACTTTTTTTTAAAATACTCTACCAAAGAAAATACTGAAGAACCCCAGCCATGGACATCTTTCTCTTAAACTAAAATAGATATTTCTAATACCTACTCTCTGTTTTAAAAATACGTTTATTTTTAACGATACTTACTTATTTTCTTAAAAAAATAAAAATATACCACGACTGTTTTTGATCAGAATTTGACATTTCATTGTATTCTACATACTGTATCACATATTACTGTACATATTTATTAATATGATTTAGTGTACCTATGTATGTAATAATAGTTTATGTACGTTTATATTTTTGCACCCTCATAGCATTATCTGTCTCTGTATGACCAAAAGGTAGACTGTTAGATCAAAGTTGTTACATAATGCTTTTGGCATGAAGTTCGCCTATTCTTTTACTTTTTTTTTCAAATAAAGATTAAAAAAACATTTAGCTACTTCTAGTAGTACGGCTCCTTGTCCTAACAAAAATCGATTTTATGGTCCCATCCGGAAGAAAGCACGAAACTTGGCATGAATGTAGCTTTCATATATGTACTTTAATATTGATATAGAAACACTTCGAGAAATGAATGTTTCCCCCCCTTTTATGTCCCAAATCGTGGTTTTCCTCATTTTTTATGAAAACGGTAAGAGCTACGCAAAAACCAATATGTTCATCATTAAATTCTCTATAATAACACCATTGGATGTATGTTGATGGGACTTATAGTTTACAAAATATACCCATGTTACTAAAACGATTTTTTTTGAAAAATTCGAACTTTTTCTATTATTGCACGGACATGGTAGAATTTCGTATTTAATTTCATGGATAGCTTTCGACTTCTGATATACTGTATTGTAGTGGTCCGACACTTCGTGTCGACATATGTTACCATCATCAACAAAGTACCTCTTCCTATTGGGGGGAGGGGGAGGTGCATCGCGCGCGCTACAAGCGAAGAAGTACTGCCTGTTTTATTTAAACATTATATCGTGTCTGGAATCGTTTTCGTATAAATCAAGCACCAGGAATTAATTTTTGATAATAAATTGGCAGCATTTCATAGAAAAATATCGATACTTTTCCTAAAAAGTTAACAAAAAATTCTTAATTTAATTGTCTGTTCAAAGCACGTTCAAATTGCTTTAAGATAATAACAAGAGTAAATCTGAGTAAAATAAATTCTGATGGTAAGTACGGATATTCTTGTTTATAAAAATATATATATTAAATAACATAGCGATTCAGCGCGGTAACGCGGCAAGCGTTCTGGGCACCTTTGCACCAGAAACGCTAAGGGGCGGGTTGTAATGAAATTTTAGGATGTGTATTTTTATGACAAATTTTATATTTGAAATATTTTGACTACGTACTGTTTGTATAATGACCTAAATTATGAAAATAAAAAATATTAAATCATAAGAAAATAAAATAATGTATATAAAAAGAAGAAAAAAAAAAACATTATAGTTTAACTTCCATTCGAAAAAAATGTGAAAATATAAAAGCCCGTGCGGTGTTTAAAATTCAAAACGTGCTTCTAGCTAAGTCTATGAGTTTTTCCCAGAAAGTCCTTAGAAACAGTTTCAATTTTGATGTTAAGTTTCTTTAAATATTTGTTTTAAACTAGTGAAAACAATTTATTTATTTATTGAAACTGTTTCTAATGACTTTCTAGGCAAAACAAATTTACAAAATTTAAGTACGTTCTGAATTTTAAGCCGCACAGGCTTTCAAATTTTTTTTGGAATGTAAGTTCAACTAATATGTTATCTAAAATGTATATTTTTATGAACTAGAATATACATGTTTGCTTTTTTACTCAGATTTAGCCATGTTATAAAATCTTGAAGCGCTTTGAATGTCCTTTGAACAAACAATTAAATTAAGAATTATTTTTGACTTTTTAGCAAAAATATCGATATTTTTGTAAGAAATGATGCCAAGTTATTATCAAAAATGAATTCATGATGCTTGATTTATACGAAAACGATACCAGACACGATATAATGTTTCAACAGAATAGGCAGGAGTTCTTCGCTTGTAGCGCGCGGGGTGCACTCCTCCCCCTCAATTGGAAGACGTACTTTGTTGATGATGGTAAGATATGTCAACACGAATTCTGGGACCACTGTGATGTATTTCTGAAGTCGAAAGCTATCCATGATATTAAATACGAAATTCTACCATGACAGTGCAATAGTAGAAAAAGTTCGAACATTTCAAAAAATCGTCCTAGTAACATGGGCATATTGTAAACTATAAGTTCTATCAACATACATCCAATGGCGTTATTATAGAGAATTTACTGAAGAACATATTGGTCTTTGACAGTTTTTGCGTAGCTTTTACCGTTTTCATAAAAAATGAGAAAAACCACGATTTGGGACATCATAAAAGGGTGGAAAGGGGGGAAACATTCATTTCTCAAAGTGTTTCTATATCAATATTAAAATAGATATATGAAAGCTACAATCATGCCAAGTTTCATGCTTTCTTCCAGATGGGACCACGTTAAGGACTCTGACGCAAAATGTCTAGCTACTTTCTCTACTCACGGTCGTTTGTTCCCGATGAGTAATACCAAGATTTGTCACACTGAGACACAACGGGAAAAAAGTATCAATGTGTATCAGTGTTACATAAGATTGCATGATTAATTTCATGTATTCTTTTTTGTAAAATCTTAAATAGTAAAATTATGATTTTACAAAGAATTACATGAATATAGTCATGTAAATTTCTTCGTAAAATCATAATTTTATCTGATTAGGTACTCATACTCTATAGGAATACAGAGTTCCTTTTAGTAACAGTGTTACATAACGGTAATTCAGAGTGCCGATGAGTAACAGCATGACACGTTAGGAAAACCTCAGTTGCAATGTGTAACACTGTAATACATTGATATATTTTTTCCCGTTGTGTCTCAGTGTGTCAAATCTTGGTATGAATCATCGGGAACAAACGCTCACGGTCATACGAACTAGATTAAATTCTTTATTTTCAACATTGGATGTACAAAATCAATTATTGACGTCAAAAACTTAGTTTACCACCGCCTCCAAAGCACAAGTGTAGAAGAAGCGGCGAAACAAACTACCTACCTACACTGCAGCAGCATTTTCTCCAAAAAAGTACGTCACTTTACAATTTCCATTTACCTACATTAAAGTATGTGGACGAATATACATTTTCGTACCAAAAAAAATTCTTAAATATATTAGTAATAATTAAATTAATAAAGTTTATTTAAATGTCAATAAGACAAAACAAATGAGCCTAAAGTTGACGAGGCAAAACTTGCGTGCGCCTAATATTATGTACCTACTTAGTGAGTAGCCGTCAGAAGCCAATCACAGTTTCCGACAGAAATGATGTGCTCTAATTGGCTCATTTGAATCGGATCAACATGAGGGTGAAAGCGAAAAAGGTGGAATTGTATAAAAATGGCGTAATTATTATTATTAGTCGCCCTGACACTTATGGCTCCGACCGGAGCCAGTGTTGCAAAGGAAAACAGCAATGGAATCAGAAAATCAAGCCGGATCAACAAATGAAAAAGGATCAACAAAGTGCTGCTCATATGGCACGATTGAGCCACTAAGTGCCCGTGGGGATATCTATATATATATATATATATATATATATATATATATATATATATATATATATATAGATTTGGTACCGATACTAACTGATAACAAGCCCCTACGAACACAATTTCTCCCTCAATCCGCAATACCTCAATATGTCTGTCTTGCGCCCCAATACGTCTAAACGAGGTACTCGAAAGCAACACATGTTCATTGACAGTATGCACTTCGGAGGGCCCTTAGGTCCTCAGACGTCTTCAGGGGCCCTCCAGTGGGCCCCGAGGGGCCCTGAGAGGCGTTAGGGTGCGCTTAGGTTATTTCAGGGTACTTACAAATGTATGTAATGTTTTTAACGATATGTTTAGTTGTATGGAAAGGAAAAAACCTAAAAAATACTAAGGTATATAACTGAATCCTGATATCATTATCACCATCGTCAGCTTTATATAACCCACTGGTATAAGCCTCCCTCTGTCTACGCCAAGCTTCTTTCCTGGGCCATCACCATCCAGTTCTTGCTAGCAATACTCTTTATAATATGATATAATATTGAGTGCAAAATTTGTAAATCTTAGTTGCTATGTAATAAATTAGCATAAACTTTTTTTATTTTAAATCATCATGGTAGTAGCAATCTGTAAATATCTTTTTTTATTGAAGATGGGTTTGTTATTGTCCAAAATTCGCCCGAGGATAAAAATGAGGTCTACGATATAGCGAGCTTAGAAGCAGCCTATTTTTAACAAAATGTGAAGAGGTTTTGGGTACCATACCACTATATACTCAATTAACACTGGTCTGGATCTTACCTGAAATCAACAAATATAATAATTAGAAATAATGTCTAAATCAATACATAGTATAAAATGTAAAAAAAAAAAAAAAGCTTAAATAAAATCGCTTTTCGAGACTATACGCTTAGATCTTTTGAAATACGCAAATGATTTTGATACGGTTTTCAAGCTAATTATTAAAAAAAAAAAAAAAAAAACACGTCACTCGGAGGAATGAAAGGAATCTAAAAATACCTCTCTCATCAATATCTGTTATGGTTGACTAAAGAAACTTACATACATACATACTTATGTGGCGTACCTCCA
>CM031590.1:8893546-9056550 GCA_018467065.1 Ephestia elutella
TACATTTCATCCCTGCTTGTGCTAAACTTACATACATGAACCCTGAAAACATCACACTCCTTTTTTGGTCAGTCGTGTAAAAATATCATGAGAGCATCGTAGTTATTTCCCTATATACTTGTAAACTTAAATATAAAATTTGAAAATATTACATCAACTTAAATGAAGGAAGTGATGAGTGTAAAGGAAGCGAGAGAGATTTGTAAGGATCGTAGCAAGTGGAAATCGCTAGTCTCTGCCTACCCCTAAGAGAATAAAACTTTTTTCCCAAAAAAATGAACCGACTTCCATCATAAAACTTAAAATCATGAAATAACAATAAAGAAACATGTATTAGCATGCTACTACTGAATGAGGTGAAGTCGGTGCCAAGTGCAGTAGTAAGGGTGTTATGTAATTGTTTAGCTAGGCATTATACAGGGTTACTTTTTAGTCAGTACGCAAACTTATACCACGGTATCGGTATCGATAATAGAACATATTAAGCAAATAAAAAACAATAAAAAATTTAATCCATTTTTATTTTTGCCTACCGATCAATTTAATAACTCATAGACACACTACTTACCTACGCTACTTTCGGCGTTTCGGCTGGCCGGTGGCGGCGCGGGGTAGAGAGAGAGAGGGGTCGCATCGCACGCGCCACGGGCCGCGGCATCCATCCCTTTGTTCATTAGCCGCCCTGTGCTAATTGCGAGTGCGCGTACGCAAGTTCCGCGTTTCGCCCGCCTGACCGATATCGCGATGTCGACTTACTCATTTCGGGAGTTTTATGAAATGGTGCGGAGTTATTTCCTAAGTGGGGAAAATACCCGGGCAGCTCAAAGGCTGTACGCCGAGGAGAGTTTGCCACGTTTAGCAAATGCTGGAATTGTGGAACCCCGATTGCCTAACCCAAGAACAATAATGAGAGTTATGCAGAGGCTGTTGGACCACGGGCAGTTTACTGTGCCGACGCATGCCCAAGGCCGAGGTGCACCTCGCTTAGCAGTGGAAGTGGAGGAACAAATTTTTGAGTTCTTCGAGGAAGACCCAAGAAGAAGCACTAACGACGCGGCACAGCGCTTCGGCGTGAGTCAATACGCGGTGTGGAAGATATTAAACTCTGCAGGTCTTCACCCCTATCATTTCCAACCAGTGCAAGCCCTGTACGCTGGTGACGCCGGACCCCGTCTCGAATTTTGCCGTTGGTTGTTGGACCATCCCAACGAAAACATTTTGTGGACAGATGAAGCTCTGTTCACAAGAGTGGGGCTTTACAACGTTCACAACGAACACTGGTGGTCATACAACAACCCACACAAAATAAAAGAAAACCATCACCAGCGTCGATTTAGTGTCAATGTGTGGGCAGGTGTCTACAACGACACCATTATTGGTCCAATTTTTATTGAAGGTCACCTAACGGGGGCACTTACCTCGATATGTTACGTGGTGTGATTGAGGAGCACATCGAGGAAGAGTTGCCACTGGCTAGACAGCAAGACAGAGACTTTTATTTCATGCAAGACGGTGCTCCTCCACATTACTCAGTGCGTGTTCGTGAATACCTCAATGAAAAGTACGGACAGAGGTGGATTGGACGTGGTGGACCTGTTCCGTGGCCGGCCAGGTCGCCTGACCTAACGCCTTGTGACTTTTTTTTGTGGGGCGAAGTGAAACGGCGGGTGTACATGGAGGAGCTCCAAAGTCACGAGGACCTTAAAAATAAAATAATACATGCGTTTGACGAACTAAAAAATGAAAACTTTATTCTAAGAAATGTGAGAGCAAATGTCCAGAAGCGTGCGAGACTGGGTTTCCAGCAGCAAGGACTTCACTTTGAACACTTGCTCAAATACGTGTGACGTGTAGTGTACGTGTAAATTTGTGTTAAAGGAGAAAAGGACTCCATTAATTGTGTGTACGTTTAAATTTGTGTAAAATGAGAAAAGGACTCCATTTACTGCTTCGAGCAACAAGGACTTCCGCGCGCGGCCCCCGCGCCCCCTGTTGCTCTATGATTAACTGGGTATGTTGATAAGAATTTTATTATTGTACCTACCTAAATAAGTTGATTCCAATTTTTTTAATACGCTAAAAAGAAGAAAGTTTTCATAAACTTTTTCAGAATTAGTAGATAACAATTTATTGGCAATCATCACTCATAAATCGTAATACCTACCTTACGTCAGATGTTAGGTTATTGACCCTGCTGATAGCGGCGCGCGTGCAACGTTCGTTGCTCGTTCGGTGACCAAACTTGTATTAGTTTTATGGATAAGTTTGGGTTAAGTTATTTTTATTTTTTTGTTCCAAACGTGGTGTAACGAAAAAATACGGGTTTTCTTAAAATTAATAACAATTACGTAGGTTCAATTTGCGTACTGACTAAAAAGTAACCCTGTATATGTATGTATATACATGATTCAAATGTTAATTTCGATTATTTAATATTCAATTTGGCACCGACTTCACCTCATTCAGTAGTAGCATGCTAATACATGTTTCTTTATTGTTATTTCATGATTTTAAGTTTTATGATGGAAGTCGGTTCATTTTTTTGGGAAAAAAGTTTTATTTTATCATTTTTAGTGCTTCTACACCTAATTTCTTTCAAAAAAACCTTAAACTTTTCTTTAACTGGCCGAAAATATAAAATTAAGAATTCGAAACTTTTTATGTAAGTTTGATTTGAAATGTCAGAACACTCAGTACATGTCAAATTGTCTATTATTTTTGGCACATAAATAGACCGAGAGCCCGCGACGACCAAACCTTCTTTATTTTAAAAATGCTGAATGTTTTCTGCGTGGTATATACGGGTAAAAAATATTAGCGACTAGGTATGAAGTTTGGATCTTAGTTGCTTATGCAGGTAATATGGATAGCAAGGATGATTTTTATAGGTATGAAAAGCACCTTTGGGGCCTCCCAAAGTAACATTAAATTCAGCTTTTATAATAAAACAAATATAATTATAATTTAGTATAGATACAATGTCTAGCAGGGGTTTATATCTGCACCAATTGCCTGGTAATGGATGGCGTGATTTCTAATATTATTAGGAATAAAATCTTTAAAAAAATTTACTTTTAGGAAATTGAGTTACCACTTTAAATGTTATTGCTACAAGTAATCTGCCTAAGTAATCATAATCCAATTTTTATAGTCGCTAATCGCTATTTCTATGTTGGGGAAATACACAGAAAATATTGAGTTTTAATAAAATAAGGAAGGGTATGCTATCGCGGGCTTTTGCTCTAAATTGCAATGTTGATATTTCTACATTTTGTTAGGTATCTTTTAAATTACCGAACAGATTCTGACGTGTTTAAAATGGGACCAACTTGGGAATACACCATTACGAATAAGAAAACAATTTTGGAAATCAGTCCACAATTGGCGGAGAAATCGGCGAACATACATAAAAAAAAAACATACATACATCGAAACATATAACCTCCTCCTTTTTTGGGAAGTCGGTTGAAAAGGCGTAATATGTATGGCGTATGTGTAGTGTATGTGAGAGAAAGAGAAGGAAGCATTATGTCGTCTCTAGCGCATGTGCGATCGTAGGTCAGCCCAGTCAGCTGGATACGATGGTGGAAAGGGGGCACGCGCGTCTATGAGCCGATAATCTGGAGAGAGACGCCACATTTTGGCGACGAGGCCTATCAGAACCCAGTGAGTAATTATTAAATTTCAATCGTAAAAATAAAAAGGGAGGAGAGAAGGTGTGCTTTGATTTGTGACTGAGTTTGTTTATTTATTTACTTTAGCTGATGCAAAATGACCGCCATTCTGATTTTCCTTTTTTTAAGTTTTTAATTTCAAGGCTAAGCCAAGAGATAATTTTGCCAGTACCGGGATGTTGTGTATACTGAAATAGTTATAAAAAAAAAAAAAAAACTTTTTATTTGCTTTATGCTATAGATGATTATTTTCTGCATAGACAAAAAGTCATTAGAAAAAAGCAATAGGTATCTGACGTTTTGTTGATGCGGAACGCATACATGGAAAAAAAAAATAGTTATTACCACAACAGAGAAAAAATAAAGAAACATTATTTTCGATTGGACGCATAGAGTTATTGGCTTTATGCACAAATATTAACTTTATGTTTGGACGTTTGTTTACATTTTTTGTGTTTTATACGTATTGTATGGTAGTTTATGCGGTAGTCTAAATGCATAATTTATTTCTTGTGGCAAAATAGAATATCATACTATTAATCCTTCAATCACGACGCTTTGGTTATTTTGCTATGGGCTCGCTATCTCATGCATGAGATATCATGGTTCTTGAAGGATTAACGAATAAATTTACAAGGTGTACTTGCCTATTTATAATTTTTGCCTCTAAGCTACAATGTCAGGCCGGGTTCGATTCCCGGCTGAATTGAATATATTTTCAGATCACAAATATATACATCAAAATATAAGAACAAGACGCGTGTTGACTTCCATATCCGGTCAATAGGTATTAGATTGTTAAGCAAGTAATGATGCTCGTACAAAGGAGAATATGAGTCTCCTTCTGTTACGGTCTAAATAACAGGTAACGCCTGTTACACAAGTCATTAAAAAATCATTTATTTCAGGTTTCTAGATCCATTTATATCTACATAATCAGCGTGATGAGTTGGACACGAACAAGTGACGTCTGTGTCTAGCTATGATGTTACCAGGATGATGCCTGGTAGTCCATAACAGGTGACGCCTGTGAGGACTTCGTAACTTACCTTATTGGTACGGGTGACGCCTGTGAGGATTTCGTAATTTACCTTATTAGTACGGGTGATGCCTGTACATACATATGATGTTACCAGATGATGCCTGGTAGTCCGAAACAGGTGATGTCTGTGAGAACTTTGTAACTTACCTTGTTGGTACGGGTGATGCCTGTACATACATATGATGTTACCAGATAATGCCTGGTAGTCCGAAACAGGTGACGCCTGTAAGGACTTCGTAATGTACTAAGTATATGGGTGACGCCCATAATATGAAGTTTTATACGGGTGACGTCCGTAACATGAAGTTGTACACGGACACGGTTTTACACGAGTGACGCCCGTTAAATTAAGTTTTACACGGGTGACGCTAGTAATATGATGTTTTACATGGGTGACGCTTATAATATGAAATTTTGCACGGGTGACGCCCGTTATGTGAAGTTTTACACGGGTGACGCCCGTTAAATAAAGTTTTACACGGGTAACGTAATATGATGTTTTACACGGGTGACGCCCGTTAAATAAAGTTTTACACGGGTGACGTAATATGATGTTTTACATGGGTGACGCCTATAATATGAAGTTTTGCACGGGTGACGCCCGTTATATGAAGTTTTACATGGGTGACGCCTATTATATGAACGCCTGAGAACCATTATACGAACGAGGTAACGCCCATTTACGTAAAAAGAGTATTCATACAACATTGCTAAAATAAATAAATAATAAATGTATCGGGTTGTTAAAAGGATGATTTATTTGTTTCCTATAGATTAATGATGTAAAGTTTGTGTCTTTGGAAAAAAATTGAGAATGATGGTGAAGCAGGATCTATTGAATCTAGATGGGATTGCTGAAAAAGGAGTTTTATTTACTGGAAGCTGCTGACGTTAAATGCTAGTTCTAAGGAACAAGTTTGTTGTTTTGAGGGGAGGAAAAGAACTCCGAGAAATACTGTTTAAATATGACATGACTGTAACATATATGTTTTTGTTTGAAGTAGCAATAAAGAGTTAGTCGAATACTTTGCATCCAAGCGCAAAAAAAACTGTATGAGAGATACCTAGACAAATTCAACAGGAATCAAACGAGAACTTTGTAATGTATTTAGTTTGACTAAATAACAAGCTATGAAATGTAAATTTACGAATCTGGATTGATCAAATAATTTGAAAAGGTGTTTATCGGAAGAACTCATGAGGAAAGTATTGCGTGCAAATGGAAAAAAAATGCCTTATCTGAAGTGAAGCAAAAACTTTAGAGATAGAGGAAAGACAATTATAAAGGAAAAGATACACAAGTAAAGGAAAAGACATTCAGTAAGAAGACATGTTTCCGATGTGGTAGCTGGAACCGTCTATCTTATGATGCGAAGTGTCCAGATAAAGAATGAAAATAAGAAAAGGGGTAAGAAGCATAGATACGAATAGATCAAAGAATTGAATTGAAGATATAAAGGAGACAGATGCGATAGAAGATAAGGTTAATTGCGTTTTTTAATGTTTTCTAAAATGATTTCTTAATTGATGTTTACATGAACGCGTTGGTTTAGTAGGTGGAACTCAAGCAAAGATGCTAATTGATTCAGGATTTAATTTAATGGACGACATGGTTAATGGTTACTTTATGGAAAATAATTAAAGATAGGAAATGAAAAAAAGTTGCTCATGGAATAGTAGTCGTTCTTTTAAAATCTATTGATGAACATATAATATGTACGTGTGGGATCAAAACCACAAAACGTCACCTTTTACGTAATAGACAAAAGGACAAGTAAGTTATAATGTAAAATAACGGCAGCAGTACGTAGTTAAACTCGGACTATCTTATCTTGACATAAATTAAATCACACAGATTTAGCTAGACCTAAAGTTAGTTCGAAACTGGTGCTCAAGGATACTAACTCAGAGATGCAAAATTTTATAGCAAGTCATATTCCTATACATATACATAAATAGTAGTATTTGTGGTGTAATCAGCTGTTGGTCGTCCTAATAATTAAAATAAAAATAAAATATTCAAGAACCAGGTAAATTTGGAAAAGAGTTCTCTAAATTTAAAATATGCCAAATTTGGGTTACCACAAAGTGGACGTTAAAACAATTGCAGTTATTTATATATATAAGTCCGGTAGGACTTTGTACAGACAAATGCTTGCAGCTATGCATTATTGTCTTTAAAAATGTACATACTTTAACCACGATAAAACTAAGTACCTACTTATAAAGATTACAAAAAATAAATAAATAATAATAATTGGCATGTTTCTTACAACTAAAGTATTTAAATATACAATATTCACCCACGAATCCACGATATGCCGTGCCTGACCATGTTAGACCAAAAGCCGTATCACTGAAAGGCAATGAAAACATTCAAAGCATTGGCATACAAAAAAACTGAAATAGGGCGAATTAAACAAGAAGTGAAATGATACAGTAAAGGGATATATAAACTAGCTTAGCTCTGCCACATGGCCTTGCTCCCGTGGAAAGTCCGGATATTCTAAAGCCTTACTGAATGATTGAATGACGAATGTTGCTATCATATACAGAAGGATTTCTCAAATCGGACCAGTAGTTCTGACATGAGCGCATTAAAATTAACCTACAAACTATTCAGTTCTATTAATTTATCTAAATTTGAAAAACGAGGGCCATCGTGTAATGGCCACAACGAAGTTAAGATTTAGAGCAAAGTTCTGGTGGTGGCTAAGAACATATGAAGTTTATGAAGTATAATACGGACTTGTAAACAATGTACTCTAATATTGGCACCAAATTCACCACACCTACTCAAAAGGAAAGGATCACCTACCCAATTCTCTGATATCCCAATCAAGTAATCATTACCTGGTTGTGTTTGATTATATTCGGTGCAAAGAAATAAAAGCATGTCAAGATATAAGCAGTAAGGCGATGATTCGCTTATGTAAGAGATTTTCAGCAAATGATCATCAGGTTTTCATAACTTTATTATTATGCCAAGTAGAAAGAAAGAGCTGGAAAGAAGCATTGGTTGAGTACCTACTTGAATATGTGTGATACCACGCCATATAGTATAACTGCGAAACAGGTAGAGTTATTCTTACAAAGGAAATTTAGATACAAGATTCGATAGATAAAGATTGCAGAAGACGTAAAAAAAAAAATGAAAAAGGGAGAGAGTACACAGATAAAAGACAAAGAGCATGCATCGAGATATTATGTATGTACTTGTATTTCGATGAGAGCGTGTGATGTTGACATACAAGTAAGAGATATGAAATGTGTGTAAAATTACGATAAAACTGGAAAGCTTAGTCTTAATTTTGATACAGCGCCTCACGGTTATGTCTGAAAACGGAGAATATGCGGAAGTCAAATAGATGAAACAAGAGATATGGAAGTACAGAACAATTATACAGGATAGCTGTCTACCTGCACCAATCATCGACGTGGGCGTCGGGAGTCTTGGTTATACCTTCGATACGCAGTGGAAGAGACTGCTGGTCTGGTTAGTTATGGGTTTAATGAAATGCAAATAATACGTCTTGTTCTGTATCGATGTTGTTGGATTTATTGATTTATTTATTATGACAGCTTTCAAAAATATAAAAGAAAAAAACGAAGGTTTACATGTTACGCTGTAACAATAGCAGTTGAGACGCAACATTAAAGAATAAGTGAAGGGAGTATGGAATTCTATGAATAAGGAAACGAATTTAGAAATGGAATTTAGAAAGAACAGAATTTAGAAATGGTAGTACAAGAACGTTCAGGAGAGGAGATAAAAGATGATCAGAAATTTGGTCTTTAACCACAATTTAAAATAATTAATTGTAGTTGATAATTGACTTACAGTCATGATGATAATAAATTGATTAAGTAAGAATCTGAAAATGGCTTCATTAAACAAAAAATATTAAAATAAGGAAGGGATGTAGTGTATGTGAGAGAAAGAGAAGGAAGCATTATGTCGTCTCTAGCGCATGTGCGATCGTAGGTCAGCCCAGTCAGCTGGATACGATGGTGGAAAGGGGGCACGCGCGTCTATGAGCCGATAATCTGGAGAGAGACGCCACAGTATGTATGTATTAAATATGTAATTTCAACTTAGAGCCCAGGGCAACAATAAAAATCCAAGTGGACTTTACATCTAAGTAATAAGACTGTAAGTAAATACAGTGCCTTAGACGAACGAATATTTGCGAAGCCAATTTTTCCTGAAGACAAATTGTGTCCAATTTTCGCCGTAAATCATCAAATCTTCTTTAATACAAATATTTCCATTCTGAGCCCTTAGGACCCAACTCTCTCGGACCGGACCAAAACTGGACTTTTTCCGCATAGACCAATTTCAGATCCATTTGAAGACCTTAGGATCAAATTAATATCAACAAATATCAATCAAGATAAAGGTCAAACGCACTCAAATTTTTTATTACAAAAAAATATCAAAAGTCTATTCAGAAACTCGACCTTCAAAGACACTTTTCACGTTCAATTTTCGGAATAAATAATATCAAGCCATTAACATTTGTTATTACTGTGAGAAATATTTGTTTCATATTTTATGTTTAATTTCAAGCATCAACAGCAACTTAATTGACTTCTTATTTTAGATTTTAGTTTGAGTTCGAGTGAACACTAACTTTTGGAAAAAATCCATTATCGGACCATTGCCCATCGCTCCTTCTTGCCCAAGCACGGGAGGTCCCTGGGAGGCTCCCCCCCTAACCCCCTATTTGCTGAAATAAATTAGCATGCGTAGATTGAATTGTCAAACAAGTTCCAAGTCCGAATGCTAAATTCAAGAAGTTACTTTGTTTTCCCAATTTCGTTGTTAATTTTGTAAGGCAAATAAACATTTATGTTTTTGAGACTGAGGATTTATTTACTTATTAGCTGCGTAACTTTATTCCCGGGGTGATTTTGGAATATTCTAGTGTAAGACGGAGGGTCTTACCAAGAGAAGGGGCGAGAGGAGAGGAAAGAGAGAGAGTAAGAGAATTTTTTTTTTTACAATTTTGGGGGGAAAATCCTATTCTACACTGGAGTGGTCGGGTATCCGAACCAGCTCCTTTCAATGTTTAGCTACGCTGCTAGGATCGAGGCAAACGCAAGTACTTATCATGAATCTTTAGGTATGTTAAACCTATATGTATATGCATAATAGATATAAATAAGAAAATTTTTATTTTCTTATTTGTAATTTGCCGTTAAACTGTGTTAACAGTTTGGCAAAATTTTAAATATGTAAAATGTATCGTATTTTGTAAAAATAAATAAATACAATAAATCAGGGGGCACGGCAGTGCCCCCGCCAAGTCGAGCGCGAAGCAAACACTGCCGTACCATCCTTTACAGGAACCATTTCGCCGCATTTTCAGGCCCCTATTTGAGAACCTCTGGATAAGACCAGAACGAAGAAATTTTCGTCATCCAGTAAGCTATAATCACATACTTAAAATCCAAAATTTCAAGTCTGTAGGTCATTTAGTTCCGAAGTTAAGCGAAAGCAAAGTTTCGCATTTTCGACACTCACTCACTCACTCATGATCATCAAAATAGAACTAGTACTTCCCATAAACTCAGAGAGCTGAAATTTGGTACAGAGTTAGGTTTTAATGGTCACATAAAGGGAAAACTATAAAAACTAGGATAATCGAAGATCTGGAGTACCTGGTGACCCTAATTAGAAAACACAAGAGCCCAATCAAACTATTAGAAATCGACATACCGCCTTTACAAAAAATATTCAACTTGGTGGGCCGCTTCATTTGATGTCAAAAATCGAAGGTCTGAAGTATCTCATGAAGAACCCTCAGCTGGTCTCAGCTGTATTAGAGATTACCATATCTCTATGGCAACGCCCCCTTCTATTGCTACATAAAAAAATCGACTGTCATTGCAAAAGTCTAGCGTAGAGGGACACAGCTTCTTATTTAATCTAGCCTATAGCGTCCCACTTTTGAGCGAATGTCTCCCCTTCTGCTTAATCATAATAAAAGAGTAATTACATTTTTAATACCTAGGTTTATTACTACCATAATAATTACATTTTTATTTTTAGTGCTTCTTCATCTAAGTATTAGTTTTAGTGCTTCTCCATCGGATTCTGTCCTGGGCAATACACTTTGCTTCCGACCAGGAGAGAACGACTGCCTTTCCGCTGCAACGGTACGCCGCCGCCAGGTTTGCTTGGGTCGACCAACTTTTCTCTTGTCCTGTGGTATCCACTCGAGAGCTTGCCTAGTATATGGGTCTCTTCGAAGCGTGTGGCCGATCTATAGCGTTGCACATTTCCCACAGAGCTCACGCTTGGAGATGATCTCTGGCCAGAAAATGCCAAGTATTTGCCATACTCGTTACCTAGAGGTATAACCGTACATATTCATCGGGATATTGTACCAAGTTGTATTTCGATTGTACTTAAAAGATAAATTTTTCGTTGTTGTCTGTTTTCATTCTGCTTTTAAGAGTTGCCCGCTTCTTCAAAAATTACCCTAAGTTCAGTATGAAAAATTGAAAATATTATGCCCCCTAATGCTTGATGACGAAAATAAGGTTATCAACTTGCATGAGGCCCCAATTATGTCGAAAATTGGTAATGATTATGGTGGTTTAAATGATATTGTTACATTTAAATTGTCAAAGTGCTGAGGAATGAATAAAAAATACTCATCAAGTATATTTTGACCCTTAATTTAGGGCTAAAACCCTCAATTTGATAACACTGATCAAGTGTCAAATAAAAAAATCCCTACATATCAAATTAACAAACGAAATATTATTTACTTTTGTTTGGGGTAAACCACAAGTTGGAAACCCTGCTCGTGATAGGCCAATAATGACAGACAATAACCATTTTTTTTAAATTTATTTGGTCTCTGGTTTTTAGAACACTGGCTGTATTATTGCATGGGAAAAATAAAACTTCGATGAAGTCTTATTTTTTCCTTGGAATCGAGATAATTTTCAGTTATTCTTTACAATATTCCATGGAAGTAATAAGTACTTTGTACAATAAAGTACTAACTACTTCCATGCAATAGTCTGTGGAATAAATTTCTAGAACATAGACATAAGAAAAAAAAACAATTAAACATTTTTTTGCTAGCTCTATGGTTTAAAATTCTAGTAACCAATCTTCATGGGTATGGTATGGTTCATCCATCGAACATAATATCTCGATGGGTTCATCTCATACATAATATCTCGATGGGTTCATCTCATAAATGTTGACTTCAAGAGTATGAAAGCTCATGCTTCAGCGATCACCGAATACAACCGGCTTAGGCGTAAATACCGCGCCGATCTTACAGAAATTAAACGGTCTAAACCGTCTAAAAGATTAAATAATGAACGCGAATGGGCAATACGAAAAACTGTTGCTTACTCTACAAGAATCAGAACCGGAAAAAAAGAAAAGAAAGATTTGTAATAATAATAAAACTACTCCTAAAAAGAAAAAAAACTGTGTCAAATAAGAAAATTTAATAAAATAAATCAATATGTCCACGTTTCTACAAAAAGAAGTGAAATACCACCAAAAACATTCTGTAAAAAACTAGCCAAGTCTCGATGGAGCTGTTTGTTTGTCTCTAAAAAGTAATGAAATCTAGACAAAGTCGTTCCAAGTCTAAGGTTCCTTACTGCGATTTCTTTATTATTATATTTAATGTTGTGTGACTTGGCCGTTGAACATTCTTTATACATTAGTGGCTTTATCAAGCCTACAGTTGACTGGTTATTGAATCAACGTTTTCCAAGTGGCAATTTTCCATCGTCAATGGGTAGCGGTTCTGGCGACAGATTAGTGTAATGGTGTCATGGAGCACCTGGTTTTGTACCCTTGTGTAGCCTTCAACGGCCAAGTCACACAACATTAAATATAATAATAAAGAAATCGCAGTAAGGAACCTTAGACTTGGAACGACTTTGTCTAGATTTCATTACTTTTTAGAGACAAACAAACAGCTCCATCGAGACTTGGCTAGTTTTTTACAGAATGTTTTTGGTGGTATACAAATATACTAGCTTTATCTCAGATTTTAAGCGGCGTTTAACAAGATGAAACCTACGAGATAGTTAGTTAGACCTCCAACAATACAACTGTGAACCGCATCGTAAATTTCTTATAATTCTCAACAACAACAACAACAACACAACAACAATAACACTTTATTTGCACACAAGGAATCACATGGTACAGATATAAAGTAACTTAAAACTAAAAAAAGAGAGGAAGATGCGCAAAAGGCGGCCTTATCGCTGCAAGCAATTCCTTCCAGGCAATCAATTGAGAAATTGCTGAAAACGAAATATATTATGTTGTACGGGTTGGAAAAAGGAGAAAAAATAGATTCATTCAATACTAGCTTTCGCCCGCGAACAGTGCTGGTTCACGGGAACAGTGCTTTTTCCCGGGATGAAAGGTACCCTATGTCCTTCTCCGTACTTCCAGCTATGTGTATGCGAAATTTCAGGAAGATTGGTTCAGTAGATAAAGCGTGAAGAGGTAACAAACAAACAAACTCACTTTCGCATTTATAATATTAGGTAGGATACATATACAATTAACTTATCATAAACCTACATAAAATTATAAACATTTATAGACAGACAAAAGAAAAAGTATAGTTCGGCTTCTATTTTGCCATCATAATATACACATACAAAACCCACCATATTTTTTTAAGTATCTCCTATGAAAAAACACGGACCAGTAACAGATTTAATGTATAGACTAGCCTTTGCCCGTGACTTCGTCAACGTGGAATATAGCATAAGAGTTTCTGCGAGATTGCTGTGAAAACCGCGTCAAATTTAAGCAAAATTCCTTTCTAAGTGTTCTCTTACGTAAGTATTACTTTTAACTTCTAATTTGCTAAACAAAGTAACAAAATACGTCAAATTCTGCAAAATAAACAGCGGTTTAGTCTAGATTTGCACTAACCGCACACGGGTCGTTACTGGAGCCACATAACGTAATCAGTTAAACTGAACTAAATCCTAAATAACGTGTTAATCTCTCGGTCAATTATCGGCCATAGTTAATTTTGATGCTACTCGTACATTCGATGTTTAATTAAATTAACCACAACTACACACTAAATAAACCACGTTTTAAACCAGGTTTAATCTGCGAGGATTACAATAAGTGTTAACAAAGTGTTTTTATTGAAGAAAACGGAATTTCGAAATCCCACTAATATATCTATAAATACGACTAAGTATGTTATTTAATTCATCACGCAAAATCTACTAGACGAATTTCTATGAAATTTGGTACACGGGTAGAATATTACCTGGAATAGCACATAGGGTACTTTTTATCCCGTAATTTCCACTCACACCTTCATATGTAAGTTTTCAAAAGGTAAAAAAAAAATGTGAATTTTAAAATGACCCACTACATAATAGAATCTACATAATCGAACTGCAAAATTGCTGGTGTAATGCATACAAGCCCCTTTGTTACAAAACTAATTAACCATCAATGAAACTAAACAGTTATTAGTCTCGTTAATCCACAAATAACGCGTTATTTCAACCGTCAGGTGGCATAAAAACAGTAGTGCGGTCAAAACGACCGAACTGAAGAGGGTTAGTACCCGTTACGGGTTAAGTTGTGGCACAACACAGCCTCATTCGATTCTGTTAAACAGAAATGTGTTAGAAACAATTTCGTTGCTGTTAAATTAGTTATTTTAACGGTTATTTCAGCTGCAATTAATATCGTAACGCTCGAAAATTAACTTTAGTTTATTTCCATCGGGAGTTTAAAATTTTGTGAGTTGGTTTTTACAAAATATTGACAAAATCGAATTATCAACAACATAATTTAATTGCCAACTCATCATACAGTCAGCAAGTAAATATAGATTTTTGTTCCATCAATATTTACTTTCATCTCTGTTGTAGATTATATTGACTATTCAGCTATACAGTATTGTTAAGCAAACTAAAAATATGTATAGTTGTTTAATACAGCAGGATGTCGACTCGACTAATGATAGTATGTAAAAATGTATGATGACTAAATGCTAAAAGACCTGTATGACGCAACAGATAATGCTGTACCTATCTGTGGCGTCATATTGGTCATCACAAATTTGACCTGCCGAGTCGACACGCTAAGAAGAAGAATGTGGGATTATAGATATGTAACTTTAGAAATCCCTTATTTATTTGATACATTTTTTGTAGATTATTTTACAAACATACATACATATTACCACGCCTTTTTTCCCGTAGTTTTTACGCTATTTTATGTCCCAGTATGTCCCAAACATAACAAAGTCCAGCCGAATCCCAGGATTGGGTTTAGCAATTCAATCGGCGATCACTGGACCCTGCATTACTCTAGTGCGAAGGTTCCGTACGTTTTGTGGCCTATATTGATTATTGCTATTGCTGGGTCAAGATGTGTAAAACAATTCAAATATGAAAAAAATGTTTTTTTTTTTACAAATGAAAAGATCGTATACAATTTTTTAACAGTTTTATTGCACGCCGAGTGTGTATTAATATACTTTTTTTTCTTTTTGCCGTAACTATTTTGAAGTATTTATTCACCAACGATAAAATAGTTGATGGAATAGTTGGTCAGAATAGCTGTGCGGAATTAATTTTCCCTTCAAACCTAATTACATTTCCAACGAAAAAAAACTAAATCGAATTTGTCTAGGGACAGAGCTTATTAAAATGCTTAGGCAATCATATACATATATGTATACATACATACATGTCAAAAACTTATAACTACTTCTTCCGTTATGAATTTATGATGGAATGGAAGCTAAGCTTGTGATGTTTTCATTCTTTTTTGTATTTTTATTTTTTTGTTGTGTTCATATTCTATTCTAAAAATAGTGAGCCAAGATTAGCCTCTGAAGACGAATTTTTCACAAAACCAAGTAAATGAGCCATTAAAAATCTCATCTCTGTAATGTTTATAAATACCCCCAAATTGAGATAAAGGGTTGTCATCAATCGTGCTGTCTCTGTCCTTCATTTGAACTCTCGCTTTTTATGACGCTTACACATAGACATAGAATTTTTTTTTTTCTTTAATAGACTTACAAACTTGATTGTCAAATGAAGCCCAAAAACGTTCATAATAGTGTGCTCCAAATTAATTTGTTTTTTACAGATTGTTCACAAATTCTAGAGAACCAAAACACCCCAAAAATGTCAAACTTGACAAAAATGAACCTCACAGAAGATATTACCTGTCCTTCACCAACATAGGCAAAAACCACATCTGACATCCCGCTTCCTCAGCTGTCTGTGACTCTAAGGAAAATTAAAAAAAAAAACTTTTTAACTTTACGCGCTTACACAACTGCCCAAAATGTAGTGTAATGTTGATGTGAGTTTATTTGTACCATCTTCATCATCATCATCAACAGCCGTCCGTGACCCACTGCTGGGTAAGAACTCCTTCCATCTACGCCAACCTTCTCTGTCCTGGGCCATCCTACACCAGTTGTTGCCAGCAATAGTCCGGATGTCCTACGCTCCGATTTCCGTTTCGGGGGTATCACTAACTTATTTCTTATCGTAAATACAAAGTTAAGAATGACGGATATTACGAGACCCAAATTAAAAAAAAAATAGTTCCAGATGAATTCATAGGTGGCGCTTAGTAAAAGACGAGACCATTCAAAAAGCAAAAATACACGGCACTGGCATTTAAAAAAAATAAAACCTAATAAAAAAACATCTAATAAAAAGTATCAATATTGTGATTCAACTATCAAACTGTTATGTGATTTTTTTCTGCCTCTGGCTGACAATTAAAAGCGCACAATATAGGTACAGCCATTATTACGACTCGGCTTTCAATAAAACGCCATCTGTTGAGACTTTTTTATACTGATTTTTTTTTTCTTAATTCAGCTGTCAGAAAAATCGCTCATTAAGTAGTGTCTCGTCGTCGGTTTTTTTTACTTTCCATCCGAATTTCCCAAGGGGACGACGTATCAGTGAGTTATTGATTTATTTAAATTTCTACAAAATGCTGACAAACTCAACATACATCTCTATAGACCCTTAAAAATAACGTAAATAGAAAATTCTATCACAAAAAAATTCACGTATCAAAACATTACAAAAACGAAACAGCCTACCTTAAAATTTGATATGGCTCAGCGAAAATGCCGCCTTACCGCGACCTCGTAAAGGTTTATGTTTTTGACATAATAAAAAATCCCCCGTGGAAACTCATATTTAGTTGGTTACACCGTTTTACGTGACGGGTGACTTTGTAGGATGTAAATGGGGTAAAAATGGCGAAAGTCAGATCGATACTATGTTGCGAACGATAAGCAAGGTCACGGGTTCCCCACGGGGCATACTTTGTGAATACTTACTTACTATATGAGTACTTTTGGATCTTTGGTCGTTTCACACCACAAGCGAGTCGAACCGCGGTGCGAATCGCCCAAGACCCGTTATTGAATAGGTTTTTTCGCACCCCAGTAGTTGGAGCTGTGTGAAAGACCCGAATTTTTCCGGTCTTCTTTCTTACTCCGCGAGCTTTATAGATTAAAAATAAATGAAAAATACTGCCGCCTAACGGCATCGACTCTTAACCACTGCCGCCATCTAGCGGTATAAGCCGTAATAATACTAGTTCAGTCAGTTAGTGTGCAGATTTATATTTTCCTTCACCTAAAGCAAGGTCCGTCTTATAGACAAGCTTCGAAGCTACTTTAGACAAAAATTCAAGATGTAGATAGGTGCCAAGACTGCCACTAAAATTTGACTGGGCTGGGCATGTCACATGCGGCCTGAGCGGTGGGCAAAATTGGCCATGGCCACATGGATACCGGACGGTCCTAAAGGTTGGCCAAGAAGTAGATAGCGGCCTCAACGAGAAAGAATGGCCGGACCTAATAGCCTTGAATAGAGATAGGTGGAAATAAAGGGAGGCGTTTGCCCAGCAGTGACACACGACAGCAGCACCAGCAGTCAAGTGGCCAGTTGCTTAAACGTGTTAAGCTTAGGCGTTCGCCTAGTTGACTGAGTTACCATCGCAGCTATTAAATACCATCTTTACAGAACAGTTGTATGAGTGAGAATGAGAAAAAGAAAAAAAATAGCAGTAATGTATCACCCACCAGCCGCCATTTCCAACCCTTAAATTTTGCATAAAAAACTCAACTTAGTAAATGGTTACAGAGTCACGACGTCGACATGCGATATTTGAATGTGTAAGGCCTGTCTCACACTGTACTGCGATGAGCCGGATGGACTAATAATATTAACCCGTTTATGAGTTACGACGTAACAGACAAGTTACCCTTATAATATGGGTCTTTGGTTGGATACCTTGGGCTGTTGGTGAATGGGTTCTTACGCACTGCAGTGGTTGGAGCGGTGCGAAAGAACCCATCCCAAAAGGGCTTTTGGACGATTCGCACCGCGGTTCTAATCGCTTATGGTGCGAAACGACTAAAGACCCTTTAATATTATGTAGGGTCGGTACATCACGTCACTCTTTTCTACCACTCTTTCCAATTTTTTCACGGTGTGATATGAAATAAGGGATTTCGGCATTTATAGCAGAGTGTGGTGAAGTCCTTGCCTCTGAACCAAAAGGTCCCGGATGCGATCCCCGGTAGGGTGAAATGGAAAATGATTTTTTTTAGATTGACCTGGGTCAAGCTTGAATGTCAATCAATATAGTACCGTTGCGTTGAGTCCTTTAACACAAGGAAACTTTGGGTCTCGCTCAAACTATTGATTTTTACTTAAAAGGCTGGATATCACACAAACACACTTCACATAAAGAGGAAGTGTTTGTACGTAAGTTTGTTTGTATTGGGTAATCTTTGGAACTAATGAACCGATTTCAAAAATTCTTTCACCAATAGAAAGCTACATTATACCTGAGTGACATAGGCTACTATGTATCTATGTATAAATTATGTAGCTTTCAATAAGCAGATTTGAAGCCGCTGTGGCCGAAATCGGTAGGGATATATACAAAACATGTATCTCCCGAGCTAGGCCGGGGCGGGGCGCTAGTAAAAATATATATTCTTCTTCTCTTCTCTCAGCCGAAAGACGTCCACTGCTGGACAAAGGCCTCCCCCAAGGATTTCCACAACGACCGGTCCTGCGCTGCCCGCATCCATGCGCAACCCGCGACCTTCACCAGGTCGTCGGTCCACCGAGTGGGAGGCCTGCCAACACTACGTTTTCCGGTTCGTGGTCGCCACTCGAGAACCTTTCTGCCCCAACGGCTATCTGTTCTGCGAGCTATGTGCCCCGCCCACTGCCACTTAAGTTTGGCGATTCTGCGGGCTATGTCGGTTACTTTAGTTCTCCTACGGATCTCCTCATTTCTGATTCGATCACGCAGGGAAACTCCGAGCATAGCGCGCTCCATCGCCCTTTGGGTGACCTTGAGCCTTCTTATGAGGCCCATAGTAAGCGACCACGTCTCTGTTCCGTATGTCATTACTGGCAACACACACTGGTCAAAGACCTTAGTCTTGAGACACTGCGGTATTTTGGACGAGAAGATATCGCGAAGCTTCCCGAACGCTGCCCAGCCGAGTTGGATTCGACGGTTGATCTCTTTCTCGAAGTTGGACTTACCTAACTGAACTGTTTGTCCCAGGTATACATAATTGTCAACAACTTCGAGTGTAGAGTCTCCAACCTTTAGAGGAGTGGGTGCGACACGGATATTAGACATGATTTTCGTCTTATCCATGTTCATTTTTAGACCCACTTGTTGAGAGGCTCTACAGAGGCCATCGAGCATTGTGCCTAGGTCTTCCAAGGTCTCAGCCATGACTACGATATCGTCAGCGAATCGAAGGTGAGTGAGGTACTCGCCGTTGATATTGATACCGAGTCCGCTCCAGTCCAGAAGCTTGAAGACATCTTCCAGGGCGGCGGTGAACAGTTTCGGAGATATAACGTCTCCCTGTCTCACCCCTCGCTTCAACTGGATAGGTTTCGAGCCTTGATCCTGGAGACGGACCGACATGGTGGCGTTTTCGTACAAACACTTCAGCGCTTCGATATATCGATAGTCAATTTGGCACCGTTGGAGAGACTGTAGCACAGCCCAGGTCTCGATCGAATCGAAGGCTTTCTCGTAGTCCACAAACGCCAAGCATAAGGGCTGATTATACTCCTCAGTCTTCTGTATAATCTGCCGCAGCGTATGTAAGTGGTCTACGGTACTAAAACCTTTTCGGAAACCGGCTTGTTCGGGAGGCTGGAAGTCGTCGAACCTGCGAGCGAGACGATTCGTAATGACTCTCGAAAACAGTTTGTAGACATGGCTCAGAAGTGAGATAGGCCTATAATTCTTTAATAAGGTTTTGTCGCCTTTTTTGAAGAAAAGTACCACCACACTTCTGTGCCATGCCGTAGGCGTTTGTCCCTCGAGTATGACGAAATCGAATAGCTTCTGAAGAGCTTTTAATACCGGTGTTCCACCTGCTTTCAGAAGCTCAGCCGTGATTCCATCATCACCCGGTGCCTTATTGTTTTTTAACTGTTTGAGAGCCATTCTAATCTCGTATAGGCTGACGTCCGGGATATCTTCGGTGTAGTGTCGGGTCAATCTGGCTCTTGGATCAAAAATATATATACAAAACCGAATCCGGATGATGTGCGAATGACCTTAGTAAGCCTTTTCCAAGATGGCTGTCTGGGACATTGTCAAATTGCACGGTTATTTTGGCATTCCGTTTACCGGCACTGCCTAAGTATGCGATAACGTTTAATTAAGTTTGAGAGTATTTGATTACGACCTCATTTCAAAGGTATCTTTTCTAACTGTTAATTAATTTGAGGTTAAATTAATTAATTTCAAATGATCTGGGAGAACAAAGTCTTTTCGATGAAAGAAAATGAGTAAATTACTTAAAGGTAAAGAAGATTTGGCTGCGGGGCCACAATTTTGTTTTAACCGACTTAGAAAAGGAGCTGTGTATTGTTTTTCGTTCAGAAAAAAAGGTCCCAGGTTCGAATCCTACCCGTGCTACATGAGTTTGTATACTAATCTGACTCATGTACCTATGTAAGTTTTCATCGACCACCACTTGCTTCCGGTGAAGGAAAACATCGTGAGGAAACCTGCACTCTGGTTGATGATTATCAGCTAGTGTGTGAAATGGAGAAGGCAATGGCAAACCACACCATTAACATTGCCAAGATAGTCGTTGTGTGTGTTTCATTCCATATAATGACCACGTCCTTCAGTCATGAGGAATACTACTAAAGGAGGAACCAAAAACAATATATTTGATTTATTTAATTTTTTGATAATTGACATGCATGAAATATTAGTTTTTTAATTTAATTCAATTTTCTGATTTGACTTTGATTTTGTATGCCTAATGGCGCAACATGTAGAACTAAACTTTATTTTAAGACCTATATGTAACTCATGTTGACAAAATAAATGAATTATAAATTATGAAAAACGAACTGAATAGTTTGGAAATCGTCTTCATTACGTGGGACAGTACAGTCAAGAGTCAAAAGTGGAGTCATACCTTAAATATCATATTGCCTTGCAGGCGCGCAGTCCTTCATTGTGTGCGTTACGTCCATATTACGGACGTATAATTACAATAAGAACACTACTCACACTAAGCTAATTATCATATTACCCACCCACACCAAGACACAACTCTGCTGCATGCTAGTGCTTCGTGCTCATACTGCCTACGTGCTGCCATCTATCAAATTTACGGGGTACTAAGTAGTGAATTCTGACTCAGAAATAATAATACACTAATACACTACCTATAGTTTATTATAAAGCAAACCAATAGTGGTGAGTACGGTGACACGCAACCAATTGATAATTTCGTCACAAGCTAATGCATCTGCTGGTCTAATCGGTAGTCGGATGGACTGCAGTTGATACAGGTCAAAGTTCGAGTCACATCCAGATATTTTATTTTTCATATTAAACTCAATTCATAAGCCAAGAGTATTTTTATATAATGTAATTGATATGCTTTTATATATTTGTTATGAAATAAAAATTCTCAAAAATCATGACAACTATTTATTCATGTAAATAGGTATAGTATACTTATGTAAAATTTATTATTATAAACTACACTAACAAATTCAAAATTTATGTTTAATCACTTCCCTATCTAATTACAGAATAAATAAGAATTTAAAAATAAGCATTCTGTAGTAAGTTACTTATAAGAATCTGTTCATTTATTTAATATATTATTACTAAATTATACTTTCGCTTTTTGTTAGTAAATATTGAGGTTATAGCTTAAGTATTCGTTTTCATCATGAAAAGAAGATTGAAACTAAACCTCAACATCTAACAATTTAACAATTTATCTCCTATTACGAAACATAACCTTGTATTTGTAATGCAAAATACAAAAACAAGTAATAAGTATAAAAATAATTTAAATAATGTTTATACTTTTATAAAACCAGATTTGATACAATAGAAAGAGGACAGTTGGAATATACCTACTTAATGAATGAACTCACTGATTAAATTTAAACACAAATAATTAACTCACTATTTTGTAAAGTTGCCGTTGTTGTCTTTTCTACACATATTTCAATCACAAAAAAACTGTCCTAAACATCCATACAGTGAGAAACTAATTCTTCCTTGCTCATCTTCTATGCACCATCAGGCCCCATAGATTTTCTATGGAGTTGAGGTTAGAAGACCGCGCTGGCCAAGGATGACATTTATTTCTGGAAGCGAAATAAATTATCCAGTTTTTATGCACGCCACCAGCTTGATATGCACGACGAACAGTAGATAGGCATCGAAACATCAAATAAATCAGCATAACGCCTGGTAGGTAAAATCATCGCCTTCATATTCTTCCAACATTATTGTTGCTGCTGCTCAGAGATAATAGCCAGTCTTCTACTTTGCGGCAAGGCTACCCTGCAGCAAGTCGCTACACCCAACGTGTTGTCCACTAAAAAATATAATAATATATAATTAGGTATTTAGTTTATATTTAATTTCAAAACTATCACTTATGCAAAGCAAAATCACGAAGAAAAATATATCAATACAATACATTAATATTATGTTATCATTTTATGTTTGAATTAATCACAAAATATTACACATTTACACACACATATTTCAAATCACAACTATTTATTTGTTTAAAAATACTCACACTTAATCCAGTTCCTTTCATTAGAAATTGAGACTATTTTGCAACCACTATCATGCAAAGTAAATCTGAATAGTCTCCATAATACCTACTTATAATGGCCTATATTGGCAAGTGTTGGTAAAGTAATATTCCACAAATACTTAGATAACTATCACTAACAAATGCGTTCAACTAAAACGAGAACTCGGTTGAAGTGATAAATTTGCGTCTGTCTTTTTTTTCATTCACCGTCAAATATTCATTTTCATAGCTAGTCCATACTGACCACCCATACGAAGTAACGATACCATAAAGTTAGAGCAAGGATTTTATAGACATACTATGAACGTTCCGTATCATTCATAGTATGTCTATGAAATCCATAAAAGTATGAAGCGCTCGCCGACTCGCCGCGCCCAGCCTACCTACTTCTATGGAAACATCGTATTCGGTCGGTTGACATTGCACAGACACATAGGCGTTTTACAAATAACACACAATCATAAGGTCTTAAGTGCAAACACTTCTATAATCAATTAGTATGAGAAATTCTGACTCCACTTCTGGAGATGTCTGTACATACATACATACATAGAATCACGTCTTTATCCCTTACGGGGTAGACAGAGCCAAGAGTCGTGAGACTCGAAGGCCACGCTTAGCTGAATAATGGGCTCTCTGATGGAATGGAGATTCAGGTATAGTGACAGGTTGCTAGCCCATCGCCTATGAGTGGAGGAATCCACAGTTTAAAGCCCAATAGAACTTGTCATGTCCATACAGGAAAATAATAATCATATGAAATTTTATTCTTATTACGTCTATGCTATTACAATACAAATTATTATGCCTATGAGTGGAGGAATCCCCAGTTTAAACCCCCTTTCCCTCAATTGACTTTTACAATCTGCGCGGGAAGAGAAGCAGGCACATTCTATGTTTTTTCTTCGCTCCCAGACCAGCATGGAAGCAACAAAACAGGACAGTAGCCCACTTCAAATGGTCCAAGCTGCTAAGTGTAAGGTTGTAGGTTATCATGTTTCCCACAATTCCCACAGGAGCGAAGCCGCGACTCAGCTAGTGACGAAATATTTTCAAATAACTGACATACATATCAACTGTCAAATCCGGCCTATTTAATTCTTCTTCATTGACCACGAGATTTGAAAAAACTACTATGTAATTCAATCACTGTGCTCCAAATTCATGTCATAGAGGCACTGACGTTAAGAGAAATAGAAAACAAAATAGGACGCTGATTTTTTTTTTATTTAGACTCACTTTGGGTCACTGAGCCCCACCGTAAGTAAGAAAATTTTCTTGGTTAGCTATGATAGCCTGCTGGGGTTGATTTTGGGATAAAAGTAGCCTTTCATGTCGATTCAAACTTTTTGAATACACAATTTTATCAAAATCTGATCAACAGTAATCGAGTAGTAGGCGACATAGAGCTTTGTGAGATAGTTTTATAAAGACAGAATGGATATTTTTTACATGACTGACCAAAAAAGGAGTGTTATGTTTTCAGGGTTCATGTATGTATATATATTTGTATGTATGTAAGTTTTTTTATTTTAACCATAAGTCCTGAAGGCTTAACAGATTTTAGATTCCTTGCATTCCTCCGAGTGACATAGGCTATGTGAGTTGTCAGTAGTGTTTTTTATATTTTAAAAATTAGCTTGTTGAACCTCATGATTTGTTTACTTAGCAAAACTATTAGTTAATTTAAAGCCAAATCAAATTCGGGTATTTCGCAGGTTGTCTAGTATTCGGCACACGAAATAGCTAAAGTTTTTATCGTCTATTTCGATGTAATATCTATGATTTGGGTGTTGTATTATGAATGACTATGCTTTTTTTTATTACTGGTATATTACTCCCTCGAGTAACCGACGTCGCAAAAGGAGGTTAATGTGTTTTGTTCGAAACAAATAATGGTGGTTGTTTAATTATGACTTGTGTCGTAAATCTCAACAACATGAGTCTTGTTAAGAATTTGTAGTGTGGTAACGTAAAAAATAGATTTATGTCAAAAACACGCACAAACTATTTAGTTTGTAAAGTTATTAGGGTCAGTTAGGCAATAGTGCGAAAATTATGAGGCGAATGGGCGCAATATTTATTTTTTTAACTAACTTTTTAATTACTGGAGCCTCTAATTTAGTAGCACTGTTAATGGCTTTTGTTATTTTTTATATATTTAACTTCATTACAAAATATAGAGATGTAGAGTAGATATAGAGTACGAGTAAATAGTAGAGCCGACTTCAAATAATGGGAAAATACTAGGAAGACAGAGAAAACTTCATTACAAAACATGTGAATGGCAGTCTTAAAGGTGGAGGCTCTTTCTACCAGTTAACCAAGAGGTAAAGAGAGAAATGAAAATATTTTTGAGGTAAAACCACCCAATATTTTTTCGTCCGAATTGAGAATTAAATTGATTATTTTTAATGGGTAAACTACACGAGAACCAAAGTCGCAAGTTGTACACGTGGATGAGAGAAGCACAGGACAGAGAAAGATGGCGTACAATAAGAGAGGTGTACAATAAGCTGAGCAGTGAGCAAAAAGAGGTTGAAATGATCATGATGATAAATAGGTACACTGAAAAAGGATATGGATATTTTTTCATTTAGTTGATGATACGCGAAGAAAATATTATACTCTTTATTCCAAAACACCCATAGCTCCCTCAAGAAATCAAGTCTTATATGAACGAAGCTACAGGAAAAAAGCTAGTATACAAAATACAATGATGATGTGTTCCTGGCCGGGTTCGGCCTCGGCGACTGTTTCCCTTAATTGCTTGGGTTGCTCCTTAAATGAGCTATGTACAAAATATAATAAAGCTGGAGCTTCTAGCAACAAAGACTTCCGCGCGAAGAACGAGGAAGTTCTTTTATAAAGGAGCTCTCTAAAGTTACCCTCCGTATTTGAAAAATTCTTGCATTGGACAGCTCGATCAATTAAAATTATTGAAGAGGGTTATAGGCCTTCTGTGCCACGCGGTTTTACCTTTCCTTTACAAAACAGAAGGTAACCGCGTCAAAGAGAACTTGAATAGGAAGGGAGTGTCGAGTAAATGGCAAGCGATGATGGAGAGAAATAACATTCTTGTGTACAGCGGGCCATATGGAAAAGTATACCACTTTTTATAATGAATCGTATTGCAGGTGGTGTACAATTCTATGTGGTCCGCTGTACTATACTGCAGGCCTACCATGAACTCTTATTGCGATTCAGTTTAGGACCTAAATTGAACTGGGGCCCTATTTTTGAAAGCGTGACATACCAACGAAAACTAATAGACCATAATGTCTCGCATAATATGAGCGGAAATTGTGTCTTGCATTATTTTCATAGGTATTACTTCTAACAAAATTGTTAGACGAGTTATTTCAAAAATATACAGAATAATTGATGTCTAATGAAAATTCATTCGATCAATTAGTAGTAATTTCAAATATATTCTGTATATTTTTGAAATTACTGTCACAATTTTTGTTGGAAGTGATATGAAAATAATGCGAGACACAATTTCCGCTCATATTATGCGCGACATAATAGTCTATTAGTTTTCGTTGGTATGTCACGCTTTCAAAAATAGGGCCCCAGTTCAACTTAGGTCCTAAACTGAATTGCAATAAGAGTTTATGGTAGGCTAGAAGAAACTAGAAACTGAAGCTAAATAAAAACCAAAAAGGGTTCAAAAGAACAAAGGAAGCCAAACCCATTTTTATTTATCAAAATCACTGAACGAATGACTTGCGGATTCATTCATTCACTTAATCTAATTACCGCGTTAAACAAATGACCGGGGAATGATCTGCATTTTTTAAACCTCATATTTTTTATCATTCATTTGCTTATCAACGCTGTTTTTAATTAAATGGGTTTTGGCGCTCTGTTTTGTTTTGTTTATTCATTAAAAGTTACATTAATTTTTATTCAAAGTAATTTCAATTTTGCCCTTTGGCAGAGGGTGGAAACTTCATCGAAACGGGGCGTCAAATATACCTACTACTACTACAAATGAAACTGTACATCTGTGAACACGTCAATGTGTGCGTTTTCCTAGTCATAGCGTCCCAATCCGCAAAAGAACGGGGGAGAAGTGCGGGGGGTGCTATATTGCGGGAGGGGCAGGGAGTTTCCGTTAGTTACTTATATTAATTCTATGCTATTGGTTAGGTTTTAAGGTTTTTCAAAGTGCCATCGATTTTTTCTATTTTGGTGTGATCGACAAGGGTCCAAAAGGTGCAGATTCGAATCTCGGACGCGGCGGCATGGCCTACATACTTAAAAATGAACCTTATAAATGACGATATAAGGTTCAATATTTAGAAAATGGGAAATGGATCATTTTCTGATTCGTCGATGTGGCCATTTAGGTCCCCTGTACCTATGAGTCTGTAGTTTAATCACACTAATATTATAAAGAGAAAGTTTGAGTTTGTTTGTAGTGCTTAATCTTCGGAACTTATAAACCGATTTCAAAAATTCTTTCACCAATAGAGAGCTACATTATTCCTGAGTGACATAGGCTACAATTTATGTATGTACCTCCCGAGCGAAGCCGGGCCGGGGCGCTAGTCTGACACATGTACGGACATTTTCATTGACAATTACCTGATTTTGTACAATACGGTTGCTGCTAAATGGCAGTAGTCATAAAGTCATCTGACTTTATGACACACACTTGCACATGGCCTTAAGACACACACTTAAAGAAATTCCCAAAATTCCCATGAGAGCGAAACCAAGAGCAACAACTAGTGAACAACAAGTAGCAAGGTCTCAGTAAGAATGTTTGTTACTGTTCAAGAATTACGAAGGCCCCTTAAAGATTGTCTCGGAGATTCCTTCAGATCAAACTCCCTTTTGTATTACAAGTCACAAAATCATGGCGTATTATGGGTCATCTTTTAACATGTCCCAACTGCCCTTCCTCCTGTACCTTAGAAGACCTGAATGAGGCCAACGATAGTGGTACACTTCCAACGGCAGTAGAAGTGGCCAAATACTGGTCAAAGAAAATGAAAAAATGAAAATGAAAAATGAAAATGAAAGAAAATCTAATTTTTGCCATTTCTACTCGAGATGATGAAGAAGATGGCATAAACTTATCTTAAATTCGCATATGATGACTAACATATTGGTGATAACTTGATAATCCACCGCGCGAGCTAACAGGAAAGATGACACATTGATGATGATGAGGACATTCAAAACTGGACGAATGAGAATTCCCGTTTGTGTATCTTGCTCATTATGGTAACGTCCCACTGTAACTAAGACTGTTTCATGAGTTTCTTTCGGCATTTCTACTCAGCAGTGGTCGTTCCTAAATGCTAGTAGTTTGTAGCTTTGAGACATAATATAATTAGTTATCGACCGACGTGAAAAAGAGCCTTCTGTGAAGGCCAAGTTTCAATACAAAAAATTGACTTTAACTTTGAAAATTTTTACTTTGACTTTGACTATAAGCTGATACAAACTAAGAAAGGCACTAAAATCCCAGACCTACTTTAAATTTGAAGATAGCAATTCAACGTGAAATCAGAAATTTGTTTTGAAACTTGGCCTTCAAAGAAGGCTCTTTTTCACGTCAAAAGCGAATTATACAATCATAGTACATTATGTCTCAAAGCTTTAAACTACTAGCATTTCGGAACGATCACTGCTGAGAAGAAATGCCGAAAGAAAGCTAACGTAAGACCGATTTCGAGATATTATTTTTCATATCTTGACGATATAATTGTATTTTAAGATAAGAAAATGTTTCTTATAACTTAGACCATACGCTAATAGCAAGATTCTACATTAAGGAGACAATAATCCAATTTAGCCCGAGTACGAACAGTCGTAAATTGTCTTCAAACTTTGTTGAAGGCGCACCTATTGTTGCTATGCATTGAAGCTTGGATTTCCCTGTCCTTAAACCATCTCGCTACCATTTTTAGGGTTCCGAAGTAAACAAGGAACCCTTATAGTTTCGTCATGTCTGTCAATCCGTCTGTCTGCGGCTAATCTGTCGACTACTAGTACTAGAAAGCTGTAATTTGGTAGAGATATACATATTTATTACGCGGAGCGAACTGTAGAATAAAATTACGAAAAATATTTTTTTTAGGGGGCCTCCCCTACACCTAAAGTGGGGATGATTTTTTTTCTCTTGATTATGCCATCGTGTGGGGTATCATTTGATAGGTCTTTTAAAAATATTATGAGTGTCTGAAGAACATTTTTTCCGACAGGGATCCGTGTGCGAAATATTTAACTTTAAAGTGATAAATTTTGTTAGAGTCAAGTCCCCCTCTAACAGGAAAATGGTGGAGGGTGGGTACATGAAACAAATTATAATAACTAGCAAATATAATGAATTTAAAAGGAAAATTATCACGGCTATGTAGACTTAACGCGTTAATTAGTAATAGACGATAAACTTACAAAATTTATTTTAGTATGAAAAATATTCGTAGGAAAAATTTTCATTCTATATGATGGTATTTACTTAGGTTATTTTCATTAGTTATATAAAAGTGGAAGTAAATATAAGTTCATGTGTTCGCATTTCTACAGGATGTACCTTCGGAACCCTACATTGCGCGTGGCCCAACACGCACTTGACCAATTATTGATGTGTAACATCTTTAGTATCGAGTTTAGTGTGATGAGAAGACGGGAAGAGCATGCGGTAGGGAGCTATGGCCATTCCTGAAACAAGAAGGGGCAGAGGACGACCGTCAGCAACGTGGATGACAACCGTCACCAAAGATTTGGGACGGGTTCAAGTGGACACTCTGACAACCCAGGACAGATCGTCCTGGCGCCGACGTACGAGGAGGGCCGACCCCAAATAATGGGATAAGGCACGGAAGAAGAAGAAGAACATCTTTAGTATCGCTTTCCTGTTATCATCAGGAGTGATTTTCTGATAAGGGACGGACGTGTGTAAAAGGAAATGCGTGTTATTTCGTTAACTATGAGCGCGCGCGATGGATTATTACCAAGTCCGGATGTTATACATCATATGCAACTCCTACCGATATCGGGTGATTCAAGTTTATTAAGTACCCAATGATATGACAAGGAAGGGACTGGGGTTTTCTATCATAGGCGATGGGTTAGCAAGTTTTTATTTATTATTCATTCACTTACCCTACCATTACAGTTATACCCAATTCGATAGAGTAGTTAATTACAATTCACTATTTATTACATTAACATTCATACATCATTGCCTTTGTGAATTCATTTAATGTGTAGCTGAACAGGTCTATGTTGCTTGCGACCCCGTTCAGAGCTCTTAGCGCCCTGCAGGTTTAGCCAAAATTTGATTTGATTTGTAGCGATATGTATTTTTGACTTTGACTATAAGCTGGTACAAACTAAGAAAGGCACTAAAAGCCTAACCCTACTTTAAAATTTTGAAGATGGCAGTTCAACGTGAAATCAGAAATTCGTTTTGAAACTTGGCCTTCAAAGAAGGCTCTTTTTCACGTTAAAAGCGAATTATACAATCATAGTATATTATGTCTCAAAGCTTTAAACTACTAGCATTTCGGAACGACCACTGCTGAGAAGAAATGCCGAAAGAAAGCTAACGTAAGACCAAAATTTGATTTGATTTGTAGCGATATGATATCTAAATTCTGTCGTGTATAAAAAATAAAAAAAATAAAAAGGTGTATGTTGTTGGGCGGTGTGCGCAGGGGTCCCCAACTATTTGAAGCGAAGACGGGCAATATCCCTGCGCAGTGCGATTATACACGAACACTTACTTTATAGAGAGCCGGATGTAATGCTCAGGATAGAGCCTCGTACTTTTGAAGTACAAGGACCTCGTGTCTATTAAGCCTTAAGTTCTGGGAGTCATGGGCAGGGTGATATCATTAATACAATATGGTTGGGATAGAATATAGCATTTTATTCCATAGGCACAATAGCCGCTGAAGGCGGGCAGTTATACTAATACCAAAATCTGTTAAGTCTTTGCCGCAATAGAAAATTAAAATTAACATAAACCAAATATAGGGTACCTGGCCAGGTCCGTACACAAACGTCTGTGCGCACTTAGAACGTTGTTCCGTTCACCATTATGATCCGTTGGGTTCGAGCACTGGTGCTGGTCGCGTCATCAAAGCGGCGCGGTGCTCCTTCGACGCTCCGTTGTATGCGAGATAGTAGACGCTGGCTGGACCTTCCGAGGTTTGCGCTGGGCCACTACGGGGACATCGGATCGAAGGCGGCGACGCGGCCTTTGGAAATAAGGTTAGGATCCGTGTGTTGCGCCTTGGGGTCGCCGACGACGGGGCCTGCGCCGTGGCATGCGGTCCACGGTCCGGGGAAACCGCACCCTCTGGCGATGGGGGGACACTCCAGGAAGCGTCAATTCATATGGCCGGGCGGGCACGTGGATTCCAACAGCTCATGTTCCCGACAACTTCGTGGCGGCGAATATCCCCTGTGTCCTTGCGCGTATCGCGGATTTTAAAGCTAAAGGTTAAACTATAGTCCCATGACGGGAAGCCGAGGGCGGCGAAAGTGAAAAAACCCCAAAAATTTAATGATTTTTGCTCAAGCCATGTTAGTCGTGGCGCCTATCCAGGAAGAGAGAGAATCGACTCGACTCGATTTGACATTCCATTTTGTCGCGCTCCGTTTCGCTTAATTCGGACGCACGTCAAACCAACTTTTAATATTCTTTAAAAGAACTAATGTTTAAATAAGGTATTTATTCCTTGAATATTATAATAATCTAAGTCGACGATATTAAAGGAGAATAATCAAAATTCTACAACAATCCAGCCATGATTTCTTATTTGTTTATGATAAGAAAGGTTTGTTAGGAACTGAGACGGAACGTGTGTCACCAGCTGTCAATGTCAGACGTCCAACTCTGCAGATTTTGTTGACAGTCTAATTTAATCATGGAATGTTTTGTTATGAATGTTTAATTTTCGATATAATTCCGTAAGTACACAAAATCGCGTCGAGTTATTGCTACCAATGGTTTCGGCGTGACTCAAAGAACGTTTTAATGTGCGGGTCTCCCTGGCTTCTTAATAAGTATTGTAAAAACAACATATGAAGTTTGTGTACCGGTGTGTCACTTTCCCATTCAATTTGTCTGGAGACTAATGGATTTGAATGCCTGCTATTGTGGTGAGTCGAGAGCCTATCATGCAGGTAATACGCCACAGGAATAGTATCCCAATATATCAACTATTTCACCTAAAATATGACATGCAAAGTTGACCATTTAGAAGTTCAAAATAATTCTGTAGTTATCACTACAATACCCCCCTTTTCGGCAAAGAGGTTAAGTCGTACTTAGCCGAAACAGCCGGGGTAACCGGAGAAAACATTCACCTATCCTACGGCAATATATTTCTGAATATAAAACTATCAGCTATATATGAAACTAACTCATGCTATTTCATATATTAAACTAAAATGTATGTTCTAGGGTTCTAAAACTAACTCAATTTATGTTGAGTGTCAGGAATACAGCGTCTGGCCAGACCGCTGCAATTCCCCTGCATTAAAAAAATTATACTTAGATTTCTAATGAGATAATCGCAAGTAGCATACTAATAATAAAGAATTATCTAAAGTAATATAGTTCTTACTTATGTATAATAAGAAAAACTATTTAAGATTTAATTAAAATATATGTAATCTAGCATTCCTACATAATTTACTAGTTAGTAATTAAATTGTAAACCTAATAAAGTCTTTAAACTAATGGAGAGCTCTCACATAAATTGTCATTTAAAATGTATAGCCGTTGGGCTGACATTGTATTTTTTTTTTTTTTTTATTAAATATGGGTTTGCTCTTGACCACAATCTTGCCCGAGGACAGAGATGAGGTCTACGATGAAGCGAGCTTACCCAGAAGCAGCCTATTCACTCTGGTTTTGAAGAGAGTCAGGTTGTATGTGCTCGGAAACACAGACGCAGGTAGGGAGTTCCAGTGCTTTGCTGTGCGCATCAAGAATGATGACGAAAAGCGCTTCGTGCGTGCGGGGGGAATATTAACTAAGAAGGGATGATAGCCCGCAGTGCGTCTGGTTGTCCGGTTGAAGAAAGGGGCGGGCGGTATGAGCTCATGCAGCTCATGAGCACACTCTCCGAAGTACAATCGGTAGAAAACCGACAAGCAGGCAACTTTTCGACGATGAGCTAGGCTGTGGAGCTTAGCGTTCGTTAATTTTTCATCGCCGATTATTCTTTTGGCTCTGCGTTCCACCGAATCCAAAGTGGCCAGTTGGTACTTCGCCGAGCCGTCCCAAAGGTGACTTGTATAAGGGAAAAAACTTATTTTCCTTTTTTTCTCAAAAATTAAGGAGTATTAATCCATATCCTTATATTTACTCTGGCGCCTAGAGTGTGTAGTTACAAAAGAAATTGGTTTTCATGAAAACGCTTGACAAAAAAATTTCACATGTGAGTCATGTCATATGTGAAAATGAGGCCTCTGATTGGTTATACCAATCCAAAATAACCAAGTTCAAAATAAGAAAGTTGCTAGCTAGGGGACACACCTTGTGAGACTTTTATTATGTCCTTGACATGATATTTTCCAACTTTACCGGTTTCTATCTCCTGAAGGTTGTAAACAACATCCGAATGCTTCCTGACAACTTTACATCACAAAGCGCGGTGCTAGTTTAGCGGAGAAGAAATGAGCTGAACGACTGGTCATTTGAAGGTATTAACGAATTTGGAATGCCGCCTCTTTTCGGTAACATGCCATCCGTCATTATCTCCCGACCTTTAGCTAACAAAATGGTGTGCCCGGTGGCAACATTAATAATGCTATTCAAAGATAGCTACCACTAAGTAAGTCAGAAAAACATTTCAGTACTTTATGTTCTGAAGTGTTTCGACTACGCCTAAAATCATCAATTCTAAGGAAAAAATCTGTGACGTCTGAGTCACCAGAAAATTTTAAATTCCACGACCTCAAATGGTCCTCCTTTAATATGTGAATAACGCGTTCGTCATCTTCCCTAGTCTCCGTTACATAGGTATTCCTACCCATTGAGTTGGCTTGACGTACTAAACCGGGAGCTCCTAGTTGAGACAATGTGGGTTGCAACGCTTTAAGTGTGGAAGGGCCGGGTGGGTGGGTGTCAATTGCACCTCCCCGTGGTCGTGTATTAACAAATGAGGAAGTAGTAGTGGTAGGTGGTTTGTTTGCCTCCCCACTTACTTCGTGATATTGCTCTTCCCTTTCGCCGTCCGACATGTTGACAAAAATGTGAGGTTATATTTGTCAGGGTATGTAATAGGTTATAATAATTGATAAATTTCTAAATAGATACAGGTTACTCCCTGTCAATAAAAATAAATTGGCTCTCAAATTGAGGTTAAATAGGAATTATGGCTGAGCGCTATGCTTTTTATTCATAGCGAAGCCCAAATAAAATATTAATTATTATATTATTAATTATAATATTATTTAGTAATATTATAATAATTACTATGAATTGTATTAAATGTATGCTTACAACCCTGTCGCATATAAACCTAACATACACTAAGTATAATAACTTTACAGTCAATGATATCACCAAAATTTCAAAATAACAAGTGAGCGAGTTTAAAAAATTTAAAAACTATTTTTTAGAAAAAACTGCCACTCTCACAGGACTCAAAGGCTCAAAAATATAGTAGTTCGGGCGCCATTGTCGTGTATAAAAAATAAAAAAAAAATAAAAAAGTGTATGTTGTTGGGCGGTGTGCGCAGGGGTCCCCAACTATTTGAAGCGAAGACGGGCAATATCCCTGCGCAGTGCGATTATACACGAACACTTACTTTATAGAGAGCCGGATGTAATGCTCAGGATAGAGCCTCGTACTTTTGAAGTACAAGGACCTCGTGTCTATTAAGCCTTAAGTTCTGGGAGTCATGGGCAGGGTGATATCATTAATACAATATGGTTGGGATAGAATATAGCATTTTATTCCATAGGCACAATAGCCGCTGAAGGCGGGCAGTTATACTAATACCAAAATCTGTTAAGTCTTTGCCGCAATAGAAAATTAAAATTAACATAAACCAAATATAGGGTACCTGGCCAGGTCCGTACACAAACGTCTGTGCGCACTTAGAACGTTGTTCCGTTCACCATTATGATCCGTTGGGTTCGAGCACTGGTGCTGGTCGCGTCATCAAAGCGGCGCGGCGCTCCTGCGACGCTCCGTTGTATGCGAGATAGTAGACGCTGGCTGGACCTTCCGAGGTTTGCGCTGGGCCACTACGGGGACATCGGATCGAAGGCGGCGACGCGGCCTTTGGAAATAAGGTTAGGATCCGTGTGTTGCGCCTTGGGGTCGCCGACGACGGGGCCTGCGACGTGGCATGCGGTCCACGGTCCGGGGAAACCGCACCCTCTGGCGATGGGGGGACACTCCAGGAAGCGTCAATTCATATGGCCGGGCGGGCACGTGGATTCCAACAGCTCATGTTCCCGACAACTTCGTGGCGGCGAATATCCCCTGTGTCCTTGCGCGTATCGCGGATTTTAAAGCTAAAGGTTAAACTATAGTCCCATGACGGGAAGCCGAGGGCGGCGAAAGTGAAAAAACCCCAAAAATTTAATGATTTTTGCTCAAGCCATGTTAGTCGTGGCGCCTATCCAGGAAGAGAGAGAATCGACTCGACTCGATTTGACATTCCATTTTGTCGCGCTCCGTTTCGCTTAATTCGGACGCACGTCAAACCAACTTTTAATATTCTTTAAAAGAACTAATGTTTAAATAAGGTATTTATTCCTTGAATATTATAATAATCTAAGTCGACGATATTAAAGGAGAATAATCAAAATTCTACAACAATCCAGCCATGATTTCTTATTTGTTTATGATAAGAAAGGTTTGTTAGGAACTGAGACGGAACGTGTGTCACCAGCTGTCAATGTCAGACGTCCAACTCTGCAGATTTTGTTGACAGTCTAATTTAATCATGGAATGTTTCGCCGAAACCATTGGTAGCAATAACTCGACGCGATTTTGTGTACTTACGGAATTATATCGAAAACTAAACATTCATAACAAAACATTCCATGATTAAATTAGATTGTCACCAGCTGTCAATGTCAGACGTCCAACTCTGTAGATCTCAGTTGACAGTCTAATTTAGTCATGGAATGTTTTGTTATGAATGTTTAGTTTTCGATATAATTCCGTAAGTACACAAAATCGCGTCGAGTTATTGCTACCAATGGTTTCGGCGTGACTCAAAGAACGTTTTGATGTGCGGGTCTCCCTGTTTTCTTAATAAGTATTGTAAAAACAACATATGAAGTTTGTGTACCGGTGTGTCACTTTCCCATTCAATTTGTCTGGAAACTAATGGATTTGAATGCCTGCTATTGTGGTGCGTCGAGAGCCTATCATGCAGGTAATACGCCACAGGAATAATATCCCAATATATTAACTATTTCACCTAAAATATGACATGCAAGGTTGACCAGTTAGGAGTTCAAAATAATTCTGTAGTTATCACTACAATTCGTAATCGTTTCTACAGATAACAAAAACAATTTTCTTCCGTCATCAAAGCGAAAGCGAACGCCAAATGTGTGGAAGTAAGCGATAAAACAATTCTATGGTTTCGCTTCGTTTTCTCTATGAACTTGCGATAACGATGGCGGTCGACCACGTGATTTACCGCTGCCTTATGTCAATCCCATACATTTTATCGTTTCTGAACTTCGTTTTAGTTTTCAAATTCTGACTTTGTCTAAAGTTCCTGGTGATTGTCGCTTGACGCGCTAGCGGAATAACGAACAGAGAACCAAGAGCTGTCGGTATATAAGAACTTAAGACCCCTGGTCATAAAACAAACGCTTACCACTAAACCACGGAGGCAGATAGCTCCATCCATTGAATGTTACACTGTATGTTCCTCTTGACAAACGAAGCGTAAAACTTAACTAACTTCCGCTATCTAAAACTATTACTTAACTAAATCTGAAACTAAGTTCAAAATGCTCTAGGGTTATTATAATTGATAGAATCTGCCTTAGCCTGATAACGGATTAAGTTTAAGTTGGAGATTCATTAGATAAACTGGGTAAGTAAGTTTAAGAAGCCGTCACTTTGGATTATAAGGGTTAAGTAATATTTTAACAGCTAAGTAGCGAAAGGTAAATTCACTTTATATTATACGAGCTGCGCCCCAGAGCTTCGCTCACGTGGGAGTATCTTGATAAAAAGTACCCTATGAGCTATTCCCGATGCCAGAACAGGTCGCAGAAAAGTAGGGAAACCACTAATGCGCTGGGCCGATGACAAATATAAAATTTTGGGCAAAGCCTGGATGCGATCCGCAAGAGACCAGGCAAAATGGATGGACCATGAGCAGGCCTATACCCAACAATGGGTGATACAGGGCTGAAGAAGAAGAAGAACTATTCCCGGTATATAAACTACTAGCTTTCGCCCGCGGCTTCGCCCGCGTGAATTTCCCACGGGAATCGTGCATTTTCCCGGGATAAAAGGTACCCTATGTCCTTCTCCAACCCCTGTCAGACTCTGACATAAACGATGTATACCGTCTAAAAACAAAAAAAGAGGCCGCTAACCACATTGTGGTTAACTTTACAACCACCTCATCCAAAGATGGCTTCATTAGTCAGTGCAGAGCGTACAATAAAGCTCACAAAGACAATAAATTGAATACTACACATATTGGCCTACCTGGCCCTACAAAGCATATCTTTGTGGACGAGTTGCTCACCAGCCAAGGGAAAAGACTCGCTTACTTAGCCCGCCAATTTGTAAAAGAACACAACTACCACAGCACCTGGACATCCTACGGCAAAATCTACCTAAAGAAATCTCAGGATGCGCCAGTGATTCGCGTTGACAAAGAACAGGACTTTGATAGATTTACTTCAAAGTGACTAGTTAAAGTAGCAATAGTAACATTGTTTTCCTTGTTTTTGTTTTTATTTTTGTTTTTGTTTTGTAGTACATTGTTCACTGCGATCTCTATACATACTACGCATTATACTACACGATACACTTATCACAAATCTATAGTATTAATTCTCATATACCGTAAAATAAAAAAATACATATCAAATAAAAGATTTAATAACTTTCATAATACCTATCTAAATTCTGAATTATATTTACATATAAACTCAAATTTTCAACTCGCGAATATTTTCATGTCTTTCTATGTGCCTCAAAAAAATCGATCCAAATTATTCTCACTAATCACATACTGTCCCATTGACCCCACGCACGGGCTATTTAATCAATACCAATTCAATCCTAATGAAATAACTAAAAGCTCATTCTTTGTCCTTTTATGTACAAATCCTGTATACTTTCAGATCCCCCATATACATTCTAAATACACCCTGTCAATCTTACTTAGCACCACAACCAATCGCACAAATAATTCGATTGACGCTTTTTAATTCTAAAAAATAAGATTCGATAATTCAAACCTAATACATAACGAACTTGACGAATTTTCGATAGCACAATCTTCGATCTGCAATATAGACGATTTTCCAAATTTAATAACAAATCAGGAGTCTAGTCTAAGAATAATTCACCAAAATATTCGTAGCATAAATAAAAACTTACCTAGCCTACTCACTCTTCTCGAAAGATCCAATACAGATTGGGATCTAATTATCTTAACCGAATGTTGGTTGCCCAATACACATTTTATTGAAACACTACATGGTTACAATCATTCTCGCACAGAAAAAACCTAACTCAAAATGAGGGTGTAGTGGTATACCATAGGACTAATATGAGAGTGAGAATCTGGGAACCTAATGTGAGTGAAGCTAATTGCCTCGCCATTGAGATTGATCATCTCACGATGGTTGTCGCAATATATAGACCCCCGGCTATAAAAAGCCCGAAATCTTCACACAGTCACTCAATAATTTTTTAGCTACCTTAAAATATCCCAATATCATTATCATAGGAGACATAAATATCGACATTAAGCTAAATAATAATGATCCTGACTCACCACTTTACCTTGATTTGTTGGCTTCTCAAGGGATTTTGGCAGCCCACTCGTTTCCTACACATGATGGTAATTGTCTCGACCACATTATGTTAAAAACCAAGCTGCCAGCCTACTGCTACGTCTCCGAGACATCAATTACAGACCACGACTCCACAATGTTAATTCTTAATTACCAGCGCACAATCACTAACAACGAAATTTTCCGCAAAAAAAAGATTGACTACGAAAAACTTGACTCTGATATGAATAATCTAGACCTAACTGCTGTTTTCCAATCTACAGATGCGAATGAGGCTACCTCATTACTGATAAATGAGTTAAATAATAAAATTACATCTAACACAACTGTCATCTCTGTTCCCAATCGTAAAAGGATAAAGAAACCTTGGATAACAATCGGTTTGTTGCGATGTATGAAGAACAGAGATAAATTACACCAAAAACTTAAGAAAAATCCTATGGATGACGTTGTTCGTCTTACCTATAAAAGATACAGGAATTTTTGTAATTGGCTCCTCAAAAAACTTAAAAAAGAATATGAAAAAGACCTTATTCAAAATGCAGCAAAAACAAACAATAAAAAACTATGGGACACAATAAAACAATGTACAAATTTAAAAAATAATTCCCAGTCAGCTACTGTGCTTATTTCCGAATCTGACCCTAGTAACTCCGTCAATAACATTAATCAATTCTTTGCTTCAGTGGGAAGGAATCTGGCAGAGAAAACTAATCCCAATTTCTGTGGCATGAGATCCAGCGTCCATCCTCACTCTTCTTCATTCTTTCTAACTCCAACTGACGAGACTGAAGTTGGAAATGTGATACATAGTCTAAAAAAAGGAAAATCGGCTGGACGCGATAATATTTCTGGTGACTTCCTAAAACGATACCACAATATTTTAGTTCCACCTCTGACTCACATCTTCAATCTTATGCTTTCTACGGGAACCTTTCCAGACGAGTTTAAACTTGCCGAAGTGATTCCCATATTTAAAGGCGGTGACAGGGGCTGTGTCAATAACTATCGGCCTATTTCCTTGCTCTCAATCTTGTCAAAAGTGTCTGAGAAATTAATAAACAAACGTCTAGTTAATTATCTAGAATCACAAAATCTTATCTCCAATTCTCAATTTGGCTTTAGAGCCAATACTTCTACGAATGACGCAGTCCACGAACTAAATGACTTTATCGTTGTGAAACTTGACAAAGGAAAGAAGGTACTGGTGATATACCTTGACCTAGCCAAGGCATTTGACACAGTCTCTGCGCCACTTCTTCTTGACAAACTTGAAAGGTTGGGAATTCGCGACATCCCTCTCAAGTTATTTAAAGACTATTTAAGCAATAGACGACAGCGAGTTAGAGTTGGAGAATATACGAGTGAAGATTTGCCAATTAATTACGGTGTGCCACAGGGCAGCGTACTTGGTCCCACACTCTTCCTTGCCTTTATTAATGATTTATGCAATATGCAGCTACCAAATGGAAAAATCGTAACCTTCGCGGACGATACCGCACTAATCTTTCATGGAGATACATGGGATCAGGTATATGACTATGCCCAAAAAGGCTTTGATGAAGTCTGCTCTTGGCTAGCTGGTAATGCTTTGACACTTAATGTTGAAAAAACTAAATACATTCCCTTTTCTATTAGGAACACCCAACCAAAGACATTTCATGACTACTACTCAATTACAGCACACTCTTGTTCACCAGCTCAACGACCTTGTTCTTGTAGCAAAATTGCATTAACCTTCAGCATTAAGTACCTAGGCGTTGTGATGGACAACACACTGAGTTATGGTCTCCACCTTAACCTTCTTGCATCCAGAGTCCGTAAGCTCATATTTATTTTTAAAAACCTACGCCATATCGCTGATGCAAATATTACCAAAATGGTATATTTTGCTTTGTGTCAGTCGATCTTAAGCTACTGCATCTCGGTATGGGGGATTACCAAAAACTAAACTAATTGTGCTCGAAAGAGCTCAAAGAGCAGTCTTAAAAGTGTGCCATTTCCTGCCCTATCGTTATCCTACTCAAGATCTTTATTCTTTATCCAACGTTCTGACAGTAAGACAACTTTTTTTACTTAATTTAATCTTAAGACAACATTCACGGCTACATTACAATCCGACAACTTTCGCCAATAGGCGTTTAAGACATAGAGTTTGTGAAGTTGACTTGTGGTCCACTGTTTTTGCCCAAAGATTTTTCGGTTTTCTAGGTAAATATATATACAACCTAATTAATAGAACTATTTCAATATATCCCCTTAATAAACTAAATTGCAAAAGAGCTACCGCAACGTGGTTAAAATCCCTCAATTATGATGACACAGAAAACTTATTAATTATACCTGCTTAATCCTTCACTACATACATTATATGGAACATTTAAGCACTTATAAAATTTAGGCACTTATGACCCACATTTTTGAGATCCCATTTTATGGATTTGTGATAGGTATTTATATATTATTTATTATTTTTTCATTATTCTAGATACATAATTAATCATAATGTCAGCCTACTTAGTAAATAAACATTTTTACACGGTATTTATAGAACAGTATATATAATAAAAATAAGTAAACAAATTTAGTTGTTACCAGCTTAGTATACACCTGGTTCAGTGTTGGAGAGGCTGGTAATCTGTCATACAGGTTTTCCTAGTACAGACGCCAGTCTCTCACATAGATCATCTTTTCTGTAACCTCATGGTACACCTAAGTTTATATAGTTTATGATTTCTTAGTTTATTTCTATGTGAGAGAAGAAAATAAAGATTATTATTATTATTATTATTATTATTTATATTTATTGGTTTTTATATCTCCCAACAACGGTTTTGGGGATTTTTAACTGTTTACGCGGGCTTGTGGCCAAACGTAAGCAGTGTAGAAGAAAAAGTAAGAATTTTATGAATCTGAAGAAAGAAATTTACGAACAGTACGGCAAGTATTTAATATAACAGCTTTTTGCATAACTATAAAAGTTAGTGGATGTATTTCTAGCATTTTCAAACTTGTATGTAATAATTTAGGTATAACACCTGTGGAAGAAATTATAATGGGAACTGTTTTTACTGAATCTACATTATTATTATTATTATTATTCTCCGTACTTCTAACTATGTGTATGCCAAATTTCAGAAAGATTGGTTCAGTATATAAAGCGTGAAGAGGTAACAAACAAACAAACTAACAAACAAACTCACTTTCACTTTTATAATATTAGTTAGGATTTTTCTTTCTTTCTTCCTTTATATTTCTACCCGTGTACCGATTTTCATCAAAATCTGTCTAGTAGACTGCGTGATTAGCTAACAAACATAATCATTAATCACAAACACATCCAAATTTTCACATTTAGGTGCTATTACAGTTTTTGCTCCACCGTGTGTCAAATTTCATCGAAATTCCTTCTAGGGTTTTGCCTAAAGGAGAAACTTCAATCTTATTTATTTATTCATTTAAACTTTATTGCACAAAAACATATGTAAAAGCACAATGGGCGGACTTAATGCAAAAGCATTTTCTTAGTTTTTAAGAGAACTCGAAATTATTTTTTTGTTTGTTATTTCAGTTTTATTTGTAGGAATACCTTCCTGCGTGAATTACATGATCCTAAGGAAATCAAGTACTAACATTAATGGTTCTGTTAACTTAAATTGAACAAACAAACACACACTCGAGATGACAGATAAGAGTGAGTGACTGCCACTTAAAAAGACGAGTGACAATTGTCATACACTGATTTTGAATGTTGAAGAATGCTCACGTCAATTGGATTGTCCCTTGCAAGCGGTTCTCAATCTTAGGCTGGGTTGCATTGCACAGTTTTTGACAGTAACAGTAACTTTAATTTCTTACCGGTTAGGCAATTATGACTTGCACCAGTTGTCAATTAGTATGACAAAAGTAAACGTTACTGTTACGTGTCAGCAACACCATGTAAACAATCTTATCATGTCTTTTTATAATTATACAACAATATAAATTAAAATAGACTTTTTAGGAAATCACTTTCGTAGTTAATAAATTTTTACTTTAGATTATTTAGGTTTGAGCTAATATTTAATTTATTTTTAACAAAATTCAACAAAAAGTACTGTGAAGATTGTTTACATAATAGGACAATTAAGAAAAAATGTTTTTTACTAATTTAAGTTTGTTGTAACAGTACAACAGAATAAAGTGTAAATATATTTTATTCGCATTTATTAATATTTATTTGTGGAAGACGATTCTACCATGCAGATGAAGCAGTAACCAGCTGGGCCAGACCTGAGTATAAATAGTGTAGTGTAGTGTAATAAGTGCCGTAAATAGGTTTCGTGAAATAAAAGAAAAGTTTAAGATGATCGCCAGTTTGAGCACCGCTGTCCCACTGCGCTCTGATTGGTTCAAATTACCGGGCAGTGTCAACTCGTCAAAACTAATCGACGGGTTCGACAGCCTTTTGAGTCGACCACGTGACAGACTGGATGTTGAAAAATTGTCTTTTTTTGGACTCGACTCTTGACTTGACTCGTTTGATGAGGTCGGGAGAAAACGAGGTTTGCAATCGCCAAAGTCTGATGTGAAAATATGTTTTAAATGTATTTATTATATTACTTACTAGCTGTAAGCCCGCGGCTTCGCCCGCGTGACTTTGGCTTAGATGAAAAGTCTTTTTGTGTTCCAAACTGTTTCCTGTGTTCCAATCTTCGATTTTTATACGTCTACAGAAAATGCTCATCAGATTAACCAAGTTTTGCTAAGGCGCCATTTCCGTATATATTATAGTATAGCTGGTCTCTTGAAGTTATTCATCAGATGTTCCAGATCTTCAATTTTAATACGTCAGCAGAAAATGCTCATCAGGTCGAACGGTTTTTGCTAAGGCGCCATTTCCATATATGTTATAGTGTAGCTGGTCTCTTGGAGCTTTTCATCAAATGTTCCAGATCTTCAATTTTTATACGTCAGCAGAAAATGCTCATCAGATTGAACGATTTTTGCTAAGGCGCCATTTCCATATATGTTATAGTGTAGCTGGTCTCTTGGAGCTTTTCATCAGATGTTCCAGATCTTCAATTTTTATACGTCAGCAGAAAATGCTCATCAGGTTGAACGACTTTTGTTAGGGCACCATTTCCATATTTCTTATAGTTTAGCTGTTCTGTTATGGTTCTTCATCAGGTGTTCCAGTTTTCGAAATGAATTATAGCCTATATGTTGCCCAGGCTTAATAGCTATACAACAAAAAAAGTTTCATTAAAATCCGTCTAGTAGTTTTTGCGTGAAACGCGTACAGACAGACAGACAGACAGACAGACAGACAGACAGACAGACAGACAGACAGACAGACAGACAAGAAATTCCAAAAAATTTTTTTTGCTTTCTATTGTTCTTTTTAAGTGTCCCTCTATCCATTTTAGTCAAAAATACTAAATGTACAGACAAAATATTTTTACTGTTTTATTATATGTATAGATGTACCCCAAATAGGTACTCTTTATTTAAACATAAGGATACATACACACAGAGATATATTAGATAAAACTTACAAATAAAAAATCTCCTAAAATTGTATAAAAATGTACCCCAAGTATTATTATAAAGGTGAAAGTGAGTTTGTTTGTTACCTCTTCACGCTTTATCTACTTAACCAATCTTTCTGAAATTTCGCATACAGATAGTTAGAAGTTTTGAGAAGCACATAGTAAAAGCACTGTTCCCGTGGGAAATTAACGCGGCCGAAGCCGCGGAGGAAAGCTAGTAAAGTTGATAAAGCGCGTTGATCGGATTGTACGCTTGGACGTTAAAAGTATAAAATGAGATATTATCGCCGTTGCGATAATATCTCATTTATACTTTTATTTTAAATGTTAGTTTCTTCCTAATTTTCTAAGTTGAAGTCCAAAAAAGGTCTTTACACAGAAACATTCGAAATTTCGATGGAAACGAAGCCCTGGGGCGCAACTAGTACACATCCTAACTATCCTAACTAATATTATAAATGCGAAAGTGAATTTGTTTGTTTGTTTGTTACCTCTTCACGCTTTATCTACTGAACCAATCTTCCTTATATTTCACATACACATAGTTAGAAGTACTGAGAAGGACATAGGCTTTTCATTTCGGGAAAAAGCACTGTTCCCGTGGGAAATTCACGCGGGCGAAGCCGCGGGCAAAAGCTAGTACATAATATATTGACAATACGAAGACATCTTTAACTTTATGTTTACTCATGCCCATAAAGCCAGTCGTTAACCCGCCCACGCTCTTAGAAAACCGTATAAAATGTTAATGGGTCTATATGACCAAAATTAATTAGTGTGAATGATTAGAGAACATCTTTACGTGGGATTTTAACGGTGTATTGAGATTTGTTGTATTTAGTAAAATCTAGTAAAGTAAGTAATATATAATATATAGTAGTAGTTCTTTATTAGTAATATATTTTATTTAGTACTAGCCGCGCCCCGGGGCTTCGCTCCTGTGGGGATTTCGGGATGAAAAGTACCCTATGTGCTATTCCTGGTGTTTTTCTACCTGTGTACCAAATTTCATCGAAATCCGTCCAGTAAATTTCGCGTGATTGAGTTAAAAACATCCTCACAAACTCACATCCAAACTTTCGCATTTATAATATTAGTAGGATTTAAAAATCTACTCTAGAAAAAAAAATCGAGTTATTAACAGATTTTTTTTTATTTAGCCAATAGGTCCCACTGCTGGACAAGAGCCTCCCCCTTATCTCTCCAACTACCTCTATCGCTCGCTAGCTGCTGCCACCGCCTATCAAAGGCCGATCATTCATCAGACCTTTTTTTTTAAATATCAATCTCATTGAAAGATATCAATTTTGTTTCTTAAGTTTGTTGCGGCCTGCGTCATGCGTCACTTGCGGCCCATGCGGCCATGCGGCTGTACTTTGATGTACGGGAAGTGACGCATGATGCAGGCCGCAGGCCGCAAGCCGCATTGCTCCGAAGTCTACCTTTAAATGAGCGATACAAAGTTAATCGCAAAATTAAGCTAATTTGTTTAAATTTATAAATAATTTATAAAGAATTTTGTAATTTTTGATGCAGTGAAATTTAGGGTTGTAGTGGTATCGATAAATTTGCCAATATTAATCTAAACTATTTAAAGCCTGATTGACCATAATCACAACAGTTTAAAAATCTTAATCTATAAATTTTTTGCAGATTGTATAAAGAAATTAACAAAGAATTGGGTCTTCTCAAGGTCAGTATTTAAATTTCAAAATGTTGTAATGTAAACATAACTCAGGCTCTCAGCTTTTATCAATTCTATCGATTTTACTAAACATGTTTAACTTATACATTGTACTTTGTTTAACTTATACATTGTTTATTGTTTAACTAGTAGTATCAGACTTTGTAAGAATTTCCTTCACAGATTTTTCAACTTGAGAGAAACACTCGAGTCTAGTACTTGTTTAGTATGCAGTTAAGCATACTTGAACTTTGTACGAAGACCAGGTAAAGTCAAAGTCAATTGTTTTTATTTAAATAAGCTTAAAAATAGCAATAAATTGTCATTTCTTGTTTTTTAATTAGTTGACGTCATAATATTACTTAAAGCTAAGGTTACCACCACCGCCTCCAAAGCGCAAGTGGAGAAGAGACGGCGCAACAAACAGAAAGAAGCCGGCAGTGCAATCCAAGAATCGCACGACCTAAGTAATCAACAGGAAAGATTTAATCCAAATAAATACAATAATCGACTCTTATTTTACAAATGGCACTAATAAAAACATGCAGCAATGGAAATAATGAAACGACAATAAAATTTTAATAACCTCTCTTTGGAACTCAGTTAAAACTTAAATGATCATGTTTATTGCAAAACATTTAACATTTTAGTAGGAGACTAACAGCGTTGCCTATTTTAGCTTCAAATATTCACGCAGGTATCATAAAGATTATAAAATGTATAACAAAAATTCTCTCTTCACAAAATACTGCTTTTTTTTTTTTCGACATACATCCAATGATAGAGCGGTATTATGTGAATCGAAATTTTGCAAAAAAATGAGGTGGATCCTTTTAGTCTTTTTACTTGGAAAGAATGAATTCATCATTTTACTTAATTACTTTTGTGAGTTAAATTATCCTTACAAACATTGCAAACATTTACTATTATTATAGTATTGTAATCTACAAGAGCTTAAGTTATCCTACATAGACGATCAAAGTTTAGTCAAATGTTCATCCAAAATGAGGGTAAAACCCCTTAAAAATTACCAGTGACTTCCTCAAAACTTCGTAGACTATAAAAAACCAAAACAAGCCAAACTGGAAGCTACAACGGACCAAAAAAATCTCGCAAAATTCCGTCACAAAATACCGCAAAATATGCGAGTCCCAGAGATGTTTTAAATTTATACAACGAATTTGACATTCAAATTGAAATGGGATGTCACACCACACGCGCCCTGTCCGTTATACAATTATACTGCTATTCACGGGAAAAGCGATGAGAGCAAAAAAGCGGGAAAAAATTAACAGAACAGAATATTACGACACATTTTTCTAGGTAGGGCTGGTGCACAGGGCGGGCGCTTCATAGAAACGGCGCGTCAAATATGCCTTCTACTACTACAAATGAAACTGTATATCCGTGAACACGTCAGTAACACGTCAATGTCATGATTTCAAGTATTTATATTTAAATATACATATATATTTATACACATTAATATATAATGATGAAAAAGTATCTATTTTAATATTATGGCAATACTGATAACGGCTGTTTGTACCGCCACCATTAGGATAAAATGGCAGTGCGCGCCAAGATGGCGTCACTTATTATTGTGCAGCGATAGTGTTAAGACGTGTTCTTATGTACGACATCATTATACGTGGTTACTATGTTCAATAGAATATATAAATGGAAGATGTGATATATGATATGAAAATATACATATATATTTGGCAGATATATTTGGTTTCATTATATCTCAGAAGCAGGAACGAGCCCAAGTATAAGAAGGTACGTGAAAATTTTTTAATTTTTTTAAATATGAAAATGTTTTTCAAAATGGTGTTCTTTTTCTTGTCTAAATCGCCTTACATTTTAATATTTTACAGCAGTTTTAGTACCTTAATACATTATTAAAGATAAAAAATATTTAAATGTATCTAGAATATACTCAGTGTATATAAGTGTACATTAATTTTGTACTTGGTCGGGGCCACTCCCTGATAGTGCATATTGTGTCCACTTTATACACGTTCATGCCTGCTAAGCGTTCGATCGGAGCTACTCTCCGATAGCACTTGGTATGGTTTATTACAAGGTGTTTTATATGTTGTATATAGGTGATCATAAGGTGTACTTGGTCGGGGCTACTCTCCGACAGTGCAAATTGTGTTCGCCTTGTACGCATGTGAACTGGCTCATCAAGCGTTTGATCGGGGCTACTCTCTGATAACCTTGGTGTACTAAAATACCTACTATACAATTTATTAAAATACTAAATTAAATTATGAATATATGATATTAAAATATTTTAAAGTAACTAGACTTGTATTCAGTGTATATAAGTGTACATTAATTTTGTACTTGGTCAGGGCCACTCCCTGATAGTGCGTATTGTGTCCACTTTATACACGTTAATACCTGCTAAGCGTTCGATCGGAGCTACTCTCCGATAGCATTTGGTATGGTTTATGGTAACATTTTTTTTAAATATTTGTGTTGTGTGTGGGTAATCATAGGTTGTACTGAGACGGGGCCACTCCCCGACAGTACGGATTTGTCTTACGCGCACATAAAAGCTCATCAAACGTTTGATCGGGCCTACTCTCTGATAACCTTGATATGTTGTAATGTATAGCAATAGTATTATCACAGATTACTATTTTAACTACTTTGTGGTATTATTAAAAACAATTATGTTGTTTAATGTTACTCAGTACATATCATGTACATATAGTTTTTATTTTTTAAATCAATAAATCTATTTGATCATAGTTTAGACATTTCAACCACTCCGTTATCTTTTTGACTTTACGTAATTACAAAGGATAAATATCGAGACTTTTATTTAATTGTTGTAATGTTGTAATTTTGTAATTTTACTCGTAGTTTTCATGAGATTACGAAGAGATGCTTTTTTATTTTCTTCTATTTGTATTATAGTATTTTCAGGCTTATAGAATTGGTTTCTGTGTTGTTTTAAAGTAGTTCTAATATACATTAACAATTCATAAAAAGAGTTGCTCTGTAGGGAATCTAATCGGGTTAAAGTACATAACCCTTAATAGACAATTAAATTTTAAATATCCAAATAAATAATCGAATTCAATATTAGTATAAGTGAGGGTACCGACAATCGTTTGTCAATTATCTACAATTCCTATGAATTTAATTTGTGAAACTTTTTATCTTTCTGAACAGTTATTATTTAAGGTGTTATTGTTACATTGGTGCATTTTAAGTTTGTCAAAATTCAGATTTGACTTTTTAATTTAGCGAAAGAGTAAACAAGAATTACCTACAATTCCTAATAATTTAATTTGTGAATCGTTTATTTCTGAACAGTTAAATATGTTATATTGGTGCATTTGACGTGACCTGTTAGTTTTAGCGAAAGAGTAAACAAGGATAGATTTGAAAAATTTATACTTATTTGCTATTGTTATTTTTAAAATAAAATAACGCGTGATTGTTATTGATATGTTATGAGCAATTTAAATCCATAATCCAGATGATGGATGCTGATTTATAAAGTAAAAGAAAAATAAAAACTATTTTAGACACCCATTTTTGTCAACAGTTACTTTTGCTGGTGTTTTTATATTTTCAGTAATAAATGAACAAATGATTTCGAAGTGCATTGAGTATGTAACAGTGGAGTTACGAAAGAGGTTCCATGTGATATTGATGTGAGTTCGCGGAGGTATTACTTCAGATGCCACAGCACCACAAGTTAAGTATAATTACATTTTACAATTGGATTTACGATGAATTAAGTAAAAAGGTATACTTTCAACGGGGTACAATGTATGGTCAGACTGTGTATGTGTCACAGTTAGTAAAGATTTGTATGTTTATGTCAGTCAAGTTTCTTATTGTATGAATACCAAACAAAGTATATTAATTGATTAATTCAAAAGTTATATTTTCACACGGGGAATACACGTGTGATTGGACTGCGTATGTATCGCAGTTAGCGAGGATTTGCTGTCAAATCAAAGTTCTTATTGTATGAGTATCAAACTAAAGTTTATTGATGTATTAAGTAGAAGTATATTGAAGGATTATATAAAGTTATATTTTCACACGAGATAGACACGTGTGATTGGACTGTGTATGTGACGCAGTTAACAAAGATTTTCTGTCAAAGTTCTTAATGTATGAGTATCAAACAAAGTATATTGATAGATTAAGTAGAAGTATATTGATGGATTAAGAAGAAAGTTATATTTTCACACGGGATAGACACGTGTGATGGGTCTGTGTATGTATCACAGTTAACAAAGATTTGCTGTCAAAGTTCTTAATGTATGAGTATCAAACAAAGTATATTGATAGATTAAGTAGAAGTATATTGATGGATTAAGAAGAAAGTTATATTTTCACACGGGATAGACACGTGTGATGGGTCTGTGTATGTATCACAGTGAAGATTTGTATATTTAAGCCAGTCAAAGTTGTTTTTTGTATGGGTGTGAGGAATGCTACTCATATTTTATTGGTGAGCGTGCCACAATACGATATATGTGATTGGACTGTGTATGTGTCACAGTAAAGATTTGTATGTTTAAGCCAGTCAAAGTTCTTATTGTATAAGTGCGAGGAACGCAACTCATATTTTAGTGGTGAGCGTACCACAATACGAGCCGTATGCAGTTAAGTTAGGGGGTGGTGTATGTCGCTCACTTTCTACGGTGCCAATAGTGCCACCGGGTGGATAGCGTGCCACATAGTGAGTTACATGCAGTCACTGGATAGGATTGAGGGGTAATGTATGCCTCTCATATGTTACGGAAATGTGAGCGTGCCTCCGGGTGGTCAGCGTGCCACATTATGAACTGCATACATTCGAGACTAGCTAGGGGGTGTTGTATGTCACTCATTTTCTACGGTGTCAATAGTGCCACCGGGTGGTAAGCGTGCCACATAATGAGCTACATGCATTCACTGGATAGGACTGGGGGGGTGATGTATGTCTCTTATATGTTACGGAAAGGCGAGCGTACCCCCGGGTGGTCAGCGTGCCACATTATGAGCTACATACATTCGAGACTAGGGGGTGATGTATGTCGCTCATTTTTACGGTGTCAATAGTACCACCGGGTGGTGAGCGTGCTATATAGCGAGCTACATGCATTCACTAGATAGGACTGGTGGGTAATGTATGCTTCTCATATGTTACGGAAAGGTGAGCGTGCATCCGGGTGGTGAGCGCGCCACATCATGAGCTGAATACATTTGAGACTAGGGGGTGAGTATGTTGCTCATTTTTACGGTGTCAATAGTGATACCGGGTGGTAAGCGTGCCACATAGTGAGCTACATACATTCACTGGATAGGAGTAAGGAACGATGATTTATGTGAGCGGCATCAATCATCAGAATATTTATATTTACATTTCCTACTTATGCTGGGGTTATATTAACTTTGGGTCAGATAAGAGATTGGAATTTCAATTTAATTAATAACATTCATTTTAGTTTTTGTACTTTTAATGATTTATTAAATAACATGAGTTTAACCTATGGTTAATGAAATATTACACAGTCATATAATTCGTTGATATTACTACAGATTTGAATGCATTTTATTACTCAAATTGAGATTTGAGTCAATTGACTTCGACAATTCAACTTTATAAATTCAACATTTTTAACAAGTATCTAGAAATCTTTCCTGATGGTCATTAGCTGCCTAAAGGCTAATTTTTGTCAGAATTATTATTACTATACAGTAATGAATTCATAATACGGTTTATGTCGATAAAGATTATACATTTCAGATTTAAAATGATCGCAGTAAAGTAGAAGACGGTGTTCCAGCTATCGCCTACGGGATAATGCAGACAGCGGCAATGAGAGTACCAGCGAGTCGCTAAACGAAGGGCTTGTCCATTAACTTCCTTTACTTTACATCAATTTGTCCAGCAGTGGACGTCTTTCGGCTGAGAGAGAGAGAGACTTTACATCTACCTTTAGCAACTAGTATGGTAATCGCCTTATTATTTGATTATGACAACGAAGTGTATAGATAAACGAGCACTTTTTAACTTAATTTCCCCGTCAAGATCGCTGAGAAGCGTTGTTTTATTAATTTACTTTAATGTGTTACTATAGTACCATGTTATTCGCTACGTCTTTATGAAATGTATATTGGATCTTAATAAGTTGTAAATATGAACAAAAAAAAGGGGTAAGAAAGTTGAATAATTTATTTATTCAATTAAATTTTGATGATTTACAGTAAATAGATTGTACATTTTTTGTTACTCATATTAATTTATTTTGTAATATAATGCTTGGTTAAACATATTTTTGTATAGTGTTCTATCAATCAATCAATCAATTTATTTATTTGTCAAACATAACACAAATTTTTGACTTTGACTTTGAACCAATGTGTGCTTTCCATATTTCAATACAGCTACATTTTATTACTTTTGTATTTTATAAAACTATGTTTTATTTTTGCTACTGAAAAATGTTTTGGGTTTCTTAAACTTTATTATATATTTTCAAGCTTGTCAATCACGTCAAATGTGGCAATCTCTTCAGTAAACTTGACTAGCATTGCAAATTAAATGTCTACTTGTTTGTACTAACAAAATAATTATAATAGATAATGTTACTTGTTGATAATTTCTCGCATTTGTAAACTGTTAGAAAACATGGAATATAAAATAGATTTAGATGTACTGACAAATGTCATGATTCTAGAATTATTTAAACATGTTTTAAAGATTAAGAGTGATTAAGATTAAGATTGATTAAGATTAAGATTTAAGAGTACGATTTAATGGAAACTGTATGAAGAACTGTGTTAATGTAAGAACATTAAAAAAGTGCCCAGTTAACGAACTTTATTTACAATTTGTTTGTCACTGAGTAGAAAAATAATTGTCGTTGATTAAGATTCTAAAATTTTGTTTACATGAGATAGTCTATCACTAATCTATTTTACATTAAATTAAATTTAAAATAATTGTGTACATTTAGAACATTCTTTTTGTTATTGTCATTGTAAACTAATTAAATCTGACATTTCATGTTTATGAGATGATAATGTACTCGTATACTCGACCATCTAGTTGTGATATTGACGTCCTTGCAGAAAATGCAGGGGTAAAGTTTGTTGCGCCGCTTCTTCTTTACCTGCGCTTTGGAAGCGGTGGTAAACTTAATTATAAGTAAATTATTGACGTCAATAAGCAATGTCGTACATCCAATGTTAAGTACAAAGAATTCATTTTTATTATGTATGTGCGTCGGGAGACAGCACGTTATCGGATGGCCGAATGTCATGATTTCAAGTATTTATATTTAAATATACATATATATTTATACACATTAATATATAATGATGAAAAAGTATCTATTTTAATATTATGGCAATACTGATAACGGCTGTTTGTACCGCCACCATTAGGATAAAATGGCAGTGCGCGCCAAGATGGCGTCACTTATTATTGTGCAGCGATAGTGTTAAGACGTGTTCTTATGTACGACATCATTATACGTGGTTACTATGTTCAATAGAATATATAAATGGAAGATGTGATATATGATATGAAAATATACATATATATTTGGCAGATATATTTGGTTTCATTATATCAATGTGTGCGTTTTCATAGTCGAACGTCCCACAGTTACACAAGAACGGGGGAGAAGTGCGGAAGGAGCGGGGGGGTGCCATATTGCGGGAGGGGCAGGGAGTTTCCTTTCTGTACGTAGTACTAATATTAATTCTGTGGCTGATGGACCGAGCCTTATTTAATATTTCTTGAATTAGATATAGGAATCACTGAAAAATTTAAAAATTTTAAAGATTACATGATATAAAGCCGAAATTAGGTCTCCAAGGACATCCAAGATCATTTCTTTTGTCGAAGGATAATTATTTCCATTACCAATACTAAGAAAGAAGTCAAAGCTACCTAATTTATTTATCACTAGAATCACGTCCATACAGCATTACTGTATAACCATAACGATTTTAGGGAAAAAATATTAGGCATTCTGACCACATAAATGGTCTGCATTTTAGATATTGATTTAAGGCGTTTTGCTTCTAGACGTTCTACAACTTAGCCTTTTTGATCATAACAACAATATTCTAACAAAACAAAAAATAAGTTCGAGTGCTAGCCAGACAACTTACCTTCTGATTAAAAACAATATAAGTACAGAATATATAGAATCGGAAACCAGTGTATTTTGTCCTACCTAAAATTAAGTTAAATATAACTTAATTTTAGGTAGTCCTAATAAGGAATAGCGAGTTTGAGAATAGTTCCATTAAAAAAAATATGTTTTCAAAAAAATGTGTTTTCATTTCATTTCGACAGCCCTACACTACAAGCAAGCTTAAATGACAAGAGGACCTTATTATTCATTTCATTATTTTTTTTTCAGCATCATCAGAATTTCGTAGAAGTTTGTTTTTACAATATTTTCTAATAAATTTTAAGTATTTCTGCCTTTTTAAGTATGTATTCCTAAACTGTATTTATATAATAGGTTCCCAAGATTCAATGAGAAAAAGATGTATAACTACCTACCAACTAAATTTTTGGGACAAAAAGTACCCAGTGTGCTTTTACAGGTTATAGTCTACCCGTGTACCAAATTTTGTCGAAATCCGTCTAGTAGATTTTGCGTGATTGAGCAACATACTCACAAACATCAAAACTTTTGTATTTATAGTATAAAAGGGATGGGAAGTATCGATATCGAAAAGCAAAAGAATACCGTCAGCCCATCAAGTCTCATTAACATCACTTTAAGTCAGAAATCAATATGAGTATCCATAGAGACGCGAACTCCTTTGTCATTGAGCGGGGATTATCCCAATTTCCCGGATTTCCCGAAATTTGTTTATGGCGCCAGCTGTTTTACAGGATAAACGAGTGTTTCAAGGAAAATCTAAAATTATGGTCGTAAGGATTATTTTGCTTACGAAATTTAGTAACTGTTTTGAAATTTAGATTCATTTTAGCGCGACAAGATGTCAAAATTAAGGTTTAAAGTTAATTTATAATATCCTGTTGCTGTGTATACTTATGGTGATACATTTCTTCTTAAATGCGTGTCAGGTCATATTTATTTTATTATTTATTTAACCTTTATTGCACAAATACAATGTATGACACATGGTATGTGCACTTAGGGGTAAACAGAGAATTTACTAAATTTTACTTCGTATTAAAAGACACAGCATTTCTTTATAATTCTAAATCTTATCCCACTGTTTATAAGTGCGAGATTGGATGTGTGCTAGTCAGTCAAGATGAAATTAAGTAAAATATAACCTAGAATTGCATTACGCGGTACTTTTTATCCCATAATTTTCATGGCAGCGGATCCCGAGAGCTAGTTTTCTAATCCTAACTATCCTAACTAATATTTATAAGTGGGAAAATGAGTTTAGTCATTACCTCTTCACGCTTTATCTACTGAACCAATTGTTGGAGCTTGAGGCTCTTGGTTGGTTGAATTTACCTGCACACCGACTTATACAGTCCACGCACTTCTTCGGTACTTCACTTGAAGCCAATAAAATAAAATAAACCAAGAAATTGGGAAAAATATGTATTCTCGTCAGGCGTGAATAAACAACAACCATCTATTTAACATGTCAAGATCAAAAAGAAAAATAAATTTACCACAGAGGATTTACATCCTCAACACCAATCTTCCTGAAATTTCGTATACACATAGTTAGAAGTACTGAGAAGGACATAGAGTACTTTTTATCTCAAAACTCCAACGGGAGCGGAGCCCCGGAGCGCAGCTAGTTATAATTCCAACTAGCTAATCACGACTTGCATTTCAATGGGATTAATACAGTACCAATATTGGTGATACCATCCAATAATCTTCCGAATGAAAACCAGTCGTATGATGTATCCAATAAAGCTATGATAACAAACGCGAAGGATACGCAAACAATACCAAGCTCTTATCATGTCCAATATTAATACCCTTATAAGCCATCCGAGTTATACGACTTGTTGATACAAGATATGGCGAGGTGCGTTTACACGGTGCGGGAGTGCCACGAGCAACGAAACGGGTCTTGACAGCTCTGATATGCAAATAAATGATGTGTCAAAATGTACTTCAGCCCATAGCCTCAGCCTGCAATTCGTTGATCTGTTTTTAAGTTTAGATTTGGTGAAATCGATGCCTTTCAAAATTTACACGTTCCTCCATCTCTTGCAATAAACTGGTCGCTACCAAAATTGGTAATTAATCATAAGCTTTTCCGAATTACGGAAATTATTAAGTAATTGGGCCCGGATGTTATTGATAGACAATTGTAGGTAGTTAAAATAAGCCAGATTCCCGTAGCTTGAAATGTGCGAAAAGAAAAAATAACGCTGCAACCTCCCCATTTGTCCATTCACAAGCGAACTACTTGGAGGCCATAATACCATACCATAATAGAGAAATGCAGTATAGGGCCAGATACAACGATCGATAACAAACAAGTATTAAAATTTAACGTCACTAATATTTTGATACGACCGATGTTTTGGATCTAACTCGAGGATTATTTACACTATCCGGCACGGATACGGCATACTAAAGGAGCGTCTATACGCTGCGGTATCAGAACTGGTTGAGTGATATCATAGCATAGTGAGTGTCTTCCGTCTAATTTTATTACTGAGCTATTTTATGATTTATTTAGTACTAAAATAACTTATCTCTTTCAAGAACTTCCTTCAGTTCTTACTTTTAATCACTTAATGCTGTAGTGCTCCACATTCTTCAAATGTCAAATCTATCGATAATTTCATATTTTTTCAGATCATTGCGAGAGTTGATGAAATTACTTTTACTCGATTGCGTCCTATATATTACTAGCAGTAGATGCCAATTCTGACATATTGATGGAATGGTTCCAAGAACTCCTGTTGAATTCTAAAAGTATTTCTGAGATATTATTAGTGAATCGAGATATTTTAGACGTATATTGGGCAATATGACATGTAATGTAGGTTAGTGACATTTTAAGATTTATGAATATTATAATCTTATTTACTAATATTAGAAATGAGAAAGTGTGGATGATGGAAACCTAGAACATACAACAGAAAAAAACAAATAGAGAGTACAACAATCTGGAATAGCCCATTGGGTACATTTTATGTCACGAGAGCGAAGCTCTGAGGCGCAGCTTTTTAAACAAATTCCATTGAACTAAGATAACTAATTACTAATTTAAAGCATGTATGTTACAATAACATATTAAAATTAAAATTCGCAAAAACATATTAAAATGCCGAACACATATCAATAAGATCAAAACAAAAATAAAATACTCGAACATTTTCATAATGATTCTCGATATCGATAACATAGCGCGCATCACTATCTCGGGTGTCGAACCCACTATGCTAATAAAGCTCAATTTGCATAAGACAAATTGCTGCCCAACAATTATTGCTATAGATATCAATTAAAATGCCGACCACCAGAGCAGTAGATTTATAGTTTAGTTTTTTTTATAATGAAGTAATCAATAGCAGTCATAAATTCTTTCTACTTTTTAGCTTTTATTAGTTTTAAATGGTGGGACATTTATTTGTATTTGTTACCAAAAACTTTAAAATTAAGTGCGAGTTCTACAGAGGCACAAAATAATTATTAGGTAGTATTAACGTACAGAACAGCCACTCACCGCCCCGCTCCCGTTTCAAATACCGCACCCCACCCCGCACTTCGTTGTTGAGATCACTGGGATTTGCCGCGTACACGCACACATTGGCGCGTGTACAAACGTCATTTGCCTATGTAGTAGTCGATTTGCGAGCGTTGTATAGAGTGTCCGGGGTGTGACAGAGGCTTGGTCTGTACACTGCCATCTAGCGGCAGTAGTATACACTTTAGTAAACTGTACAGTCTGCTACTGTGAAGGTTTCCGCACAATGTTCCTTCATCAGAAGCTGATAGCGGTCGATGAAAATGATCGTAAATGAGTCAGATTGATCTACATACTCAAAGGTACCATCAGATGCAGAGAAGCCTGACCCCCCTGAATTAGATATCTTCTCGGCATCTGTACATGTCGGGCCGAGCTTGGGTTTCGAATCTGGGCCCTCCCGGCCGTAAATCGAGCGAACCAACATTCACACATTCTTTCGGCATTTCTTCTCAGCAGTGGTCGTTCCGAAATGCTAGTAGTTTGTAGCTTTGAGACATAATATAATATTATGATAAATAATTAGTTTTCGACATGAAAAAGAGCCTTCTTTGAAGGCCAAGTTTCAATAAAAAAAATTTACATTGACTTTGACCAACTGAGCCACTACCAGTTCAAGGTGCTGATCAAATGAAGAAGCAGGAAGGTGGTCATAACTCTGAAGTTAAACAGCAAAACTTCATCATGTTCCTCTTCTCTTCTTCTTCAGTGCCTTATCAAATTATTTGTGATCGGCCCTCCTCGTACTTCGGCGCCAGGTCTGTCCTGGGTTGTCTGAGTGTCCAGTCCATTCGATCCCGTCCCAAATCTTTGGTGATGGTTGTCATCCAAGTTGTGTTTAATTCAACAATGTGCAAAATTCGTGTTTGACAAGATTGGTCAAGCGCAGATGCGAATAGATAAAGAAAAGAACAAATAATGTCCTTGAAGTGTCGATGTAGGTATTTCAATTTAAAATTTATCGATCATCAAAACAACACTACAATAAATTAAAGGCCACTTTTGTTCAATGAACTTTAAAACTGCGCAATCGCAACTAAAAATCATCGAGATACAATTAAACTTGAACCTTTTAACACTATCTCTTTGGTGCGTTATCTGGTGAATAAATTGCGATTGCTATCTGAGTTATCAGCTACTTATCTCTCACTTAGGTACAAGCTTAAAGCATTGGAGATTGCACGCTGATTGCTATCTCGGACATAACTCTTAAGTGCTTAGCTTCAGGGAACTTAACTGTTTACTTAAAGAATTGAAATATCTACCCAACGCACTTTGCAGTAAGTAAAATTACTTATTGCGAATGACGACAAAAATTAAAATACTACGATGACTTTCCATGATGGCAAACATCATGGAAAGAAAGGTAAAAGAAAAAAGGGGCCCAGAAAGATCAAGACAGAGTAATATGAGGCAAATAAGAGAACGTGTTAGAGTTCGGGTCGTATCAGAAAGTGAAACAGTTGGCAATGGAAAGAGTAAAATGGAGGGAACTCCACCGACAAGAGCCTCGCTTTGATAATGATGAAGTAAAATACTAACTCCACAGGGATGACGACCTCCGTGGCCCAACGGTCATCACGGTCATCAGCCGGTGACTGTCACACCGGAGGTCCCGGGTTCGATCCCCGGTCGGGTCAAGATGGAAAATGATCTTTTTAGATTGACCCGGGTCTAGGGTGTTTATCTATATATGTATTTGTTATAAAATATAGTATCGTTGAGTTAGTATAGCATAACACAAGTCTCGAACTAACTTTGGGGCTAACTCAATCTGTGTGATTTGTCCGTATATATTTTTTTATATTTTTTAGTTGGGATTTAAAATTTATCGGTGAATCGGTTGCGGGATTCGAATATGAATAACCCCTGATGAACTGATTTTGATATCTAAATTTAATAACGTGAAAAACTGAAGCAAAATATATGAAAATAAAATATCCCCTGAATATTGCATATGCCCAGAATTAAAAACTCCCAACAAAACATTCGTGGAAACGACAATAGGATGAAAAACGACGGAATTCATAGCGACGTGTCTAAAAACAAAATAGCGAAGACACAGATGTAGTACTTTGTGTGTTACTTACACATTTTATAAGGCCTTTTTACACGACTGACCATAATAGGATGTTATGTCGTCAGGGTTCATTCATGTATGTATGTGTGTACCATAAGTCCTGAACGGCCTAACGTTTCGATGTGACAGGTATTTTTAGATTCCTTGCATTTCTCCGAGTAACATAGGCTATGTGAGTTGTCAGTCGTGTTTTTTATTTTAATAATTAGCTTGTTATGAGTTATGACAAAGCCACTAACTAATAATTTAAAGGGAATTTATCATTACCCAAAAGACAAATAAACAAAGAACAAATTAGGCAATGGCAATTATTTTTTCGTAGTTATTTGTGTCCCATTGCTGGGTAATAGCCTCCTGTAACTTCTTACTTACTTACTTCGATGGCTTGACGACCCAAAGAGGATCTTGGCCTCCGATACTAAAAGCTTCCATTCCTATTAACTTCTCACAATGGCAAAATTTATCAACAAAAAAAAAACAATAAAACTTACAACTGCTGCAAACATTGCTCTAAAAAATCTGACTTAGCCAAGTTCAACTTTAAAAAATCAAATAATAAAAACAATTTTTGAATTTCTACTTACACAAATTACTTACAATACCAATATAGGCCATTCTCGTAGACAAATAGAGTTGTTATGTGCAAAAAAAACACAATGAACCACATATTTCTTCACGTGAAACTTCTGCATTTCCTTATTCTGTATCTCTATCTCTAAACACAATTTCGGGGAAACAGGGGTAATATGGGACAACGTTCACTCGAGCAAACCCATAAATCAATAACGCAATATTAAATAAAATTCCCCACTATATATCATACGAACGTACGCGTTTAGAAAAACCACCAGTGTAAGCTGACCTCGTATTTGTATGACTTAAAAGTGACCTGTAGTTCAGGTTATAATGGTCATTCATATGTCAAAATGAACTAATGCTTATTTAATACGAGGAATTATTGAATTGCAAGGAATGAATATAATAATTTATTGGAATATTTATAGCTATTATATGCTCTGTTGAACATGAATAGCTGCAGGGCTATTTGTATTGACGGTTGTATTATTGATAATTATTAATATTAAACCTGTGTACGATAATTTATATTATATACTAAATACCCATAAACTATCCGGAAGAAATAACGTAAATAATAAATACCTGATTTTAATGCGATTTTTATCGCATTAAAATCAGTTCACAAATTTACTAAAATTACAAGATACAAAGCAGATAAGTGGATTTCCCAATAATTAGGCTGTCTTACATACAGATGTAACAGTTATATAAAAACAATTTTGAAAACCGACAGGACTTCAGCACGTCCAAATTTATTTAACTCTATTTAATTAAACTCTATTTAAATAAAATTTGGTAGAAAATTAAAGCGCCTTTATAGGCAGCTTACAGTGTATGACAAAAATGTTTGCCATTAACAAATAATACGCAATTTTCAAGCAAAAACCAACGTTCCGCCATAAGTCAGTCCTCTAAATCTACGCTAACTCCTCGTATGCCAGTAGTAGTAAATGCTAGTAGTTTGTAGCTCTGAGACATAATACACTATGATTATATAATTCGTTTTCGATATGAAAAAGAGTCTTTTTTGAAAGCCAAGTTTCAATAAATAATTTCCGATTTCATACAAGATGTCGCGTGCTGCGCGAGGTGCAAGTACCTCGCGTGCTGTGCAGGGCAATTATAAAAAAGCAGTTCCGATAGCACGAAAAATTTTAGCGAAATTATGAAAAAGTCATCTACAAAGAAATGTTGTCGGTTGGGATTAGGTGAAGAGCCGAAAGACTGCTCTGGCTTTTGCTCTCTGCTGTTAAATTATACGCTTTATACCAACAGAGTAACAGACCGCATATATTAAGTCTCACACAGCTTACAGTGTATGTCAACAAGCTAATTATTAAAAATAAAAAACACGACTGACAAGTTTTTACTCAAAAAGTACATACAAACATATAAGTTAAATACATTTTCAAAATCGCCTTTTAAAGCCCTTCAATTTGATACCCCACTCGATTGATTGATGAATTTTATATTTTTGGTCTGCTATTTATCGCATATATAATCCGCCATTTTGTTTTTATGATGACGTCATATAGCCTATGTAACTCGAAGGAATGCAAGGAATCTAAAATACCTCTCCCATCAAAATCTGTTAAGCCGTTCAGGACTTATGGTGGAATAAAGAAACTTACATACATACATACTTACATACATACATGAACCCTGAAAACATAACACTCCTTTTTTGGGCAGTCGTGTAAAAATGTATGCCATTAACACATAACACGCATTTTTCAAGCAAAAACCAACATTCCGTCATGAGTCCTCTCAATCTACGCTAACTCCTAATACAAGATTAAAGCGCTTTATACCAACAAAGTAACAGATACCTAGCTATTAACCGTTCCGTTGCCCCGCATATATTAAGTATCTATCTCAAAGCCACACGACTTAAAAAAAAAACGATCTATCGGCTGCCACCTGGCGGGAAAGCGTGTAAACACAATATGGCGGCAAGAAGTAATAGGCCAATACACGTTATCACAATTCCGGATCTTCGGTTATGTTTCCACACTGCTGAATTTGCCGGGACATCCTTTGATTTCAATATTAAAATGTACATTTTATTTCATAATAGTGGAATGTGAATGCAACACATTTTTATTATTTTAAGAGTGGCAACACTGATAACAATATTGTCACTACTATCGTATTTTCGTTTTGCCGCCTAAAAATAATCATCATTTTTACAGAAATTACTTTTATTTGTTACTAGGTTTTGCTCGCGGCTTCGAACGCGTGAATTTTTGAACGGGAACAGTGCTTTTTCCCAGGATGAAAGGTACCCTATGTCCTTCTCAGTACTTCTAACTATGAGTATGAGAATTTTTTTCTATTTCGGTTCTTTAAGAAATAATAAAGAACCCTTTTACACGAATTGTCAAGACATTTTACCCATACAAAGAGGGCTCGTCGGGAATTGTCAATTTAACATGGTAACCCTTATGTGGGCTGAAATTTGGTCCCATTGAACACCGCTTTGGTCCTAACACAGTGACAAAAGGTCGATTTTGTAACACAATATTGCTGTAACGAGGAGATATTTGTCAAGAGCGCCTTTACCCCGGCTTACTCACAGATACTAAGGTTGGGGAACGAAATGCCGGTTTTTTTTTCGGAATTCTGACACAAAATTATTCCTTCATATTTTACCAATGAACACTTTTAATTCATATCATCATCAGCGATAGGTCATGTAGCTGATTAGGTTTTAGCTCGGAAATTTTCTACCAGTGTGGTGTCTCTCCGCAGTCCATGACATATTTTCTGTTATGCCCTGTGTGTGTGTCCTACCACCTGTACACTGAAAGACCTGTATGACGCCATGGATAGTGTTGTCTCAATAGCTTCTCACAAATATAATACGTTCGAGTTTCCATAAGAAAAAGATGATTACTATGGTCAAATTCGCTGTAACGAGAAATAAATCTTGGCTGGAATATCTGAGAAAGGACCAGGATAACAAGCAGCTCCACTGAGCTAAAGATAGAAAGGACCTCCTTATCTTTATCGCTAATCTTCACAATGGCTTACCAACCCTTTTAAGAGTACCTTTTGTGCAAAGTCACCCTTAGAATAAAAAAGGTACCCAAGTAACGAAAAAAGAGAACCCATTTTAAGAGCTTTTTGTTGTCTGTCTAGTCTAAATTAAATTTAAATTAATTAATTTTTCTATTCAAAGCTTCGCAACCCCTTTATGGGTACCTTCTTGCGGCACCCTTAGAAGAAAAAAGGCACCTCACCAAGGAAAAAGGAAACCCTCTTTACCACTACTTCGTTGTCTGTCAAGACCAGTTCTATTCAAAGCTTGCCAACCCCCGTTCCCGTGTGTATCGCATATCTAAAGAAAGCACCACCGTGATATATACCTCCCCAAGGTGACATATGTAAGTCATCCAGTTGAGATATAGCAGGCTTCAAGAAGCGAAGCTGTGTATGAATTTTGTACATAATCGTTATTAATATACAGGACGAATTCTAAATCATTAACAAAATTATACTGGTGAATGTATTGGGACACCGCATAGCCGAGAAGAACGGTGACTCCCGCTCCGGGTCGTATCTGATGCAAAGGATGGCCATCGCCATCCAGCGTGGCAATGCCGCCAGCGTACTGGGCACCTTTGCACCAGATACCCTAAGGGGCAATTGATTTATGTTGTTTTGTATAGTTTATTTAGTAATTGACTATTCTGTATCTTTATCATGAATTTTTTATGTATATTGACTATATAATGTATTTTAACTATGTTTTACAAATAAATAAATGTATTAATGAATATGAGCAACTTTTTGTATGGGCCCGAATCTGATATGACAAAAAATCTGCTGTTCCATATATTTTGATATGCTAAAATAATACACCTTAGTAATTTATTTCTTACTAGCATGAGCCCGGGATTTAGATCCGGTGTGGAAATTTTGGGAAATTCTCTCTTAGTGCTCCCCTACACTCCCTCAGGAACCTACATGTCAAATTTCAGCTTCCTACGCCCATCAGTTTTGGCTGTGCGTTGTCTGTCAGACACTCAATCACTAACGGAAGAATTTTGATGATAACTTTCTGTGTAAAGGAAGAAATGGCTACCTAGAAATCCTATGTACTTGTACTTGACATACATTACATGCTTGCCAAATGGCTAATAAATGATTTAAAAAAAATTAAAATTCATTTATTTCAGATCAAAATCCAGATTTTACGATAAATACTTACGACATTTTCGCATTACTGTTACTTTTGTTTTTTTTTTACTTTACAATGCAGCTGAAGCTTACATTTTCGCATTACTGTTACTTTTGGTTTTTTTTTACTTTACAATGCAGCTGAAGCTTACCTGAAATAAAAAAAAAACAAATCGTTATAATACGAAAGTTATACTGGGTAACATAGGCTATTTATTTAAAAAATTAGGGGCGTCCTTTTTGTTGCGCAACGTTTCGAAGTGTAACTGAGCAACATCCTGAAGCAAAACAACTGTGGATGGTAATTAAGGCAGTCGATATATTTTTTTTATTTTAAAACAGAAAAAATCTTAATTATCCTAATCGCGTAATCGCTAACCTTCACAATGGCTTGATAAACATTTTAAGGGTACTTACATTTTTGTGCAAAGTCGCCCATGGAATAAAAAGGGTGCCTAAGTAAGGAAAAAAGAGAACCCATTTTAGAGAAGAAAAAGGGTGCCTGAGGTTGAGGTTTATTTTAAAATAAGGTCAGTCCATCGAAATACTTAATATCTCGATTAGTCAGCCTTGTCACCTACCACGTAAATACATTGCTAAGTTTTGATGTGATCTATGTTTTGACAGAAGACAAATAAAGCAATGAACGACGACGATTCAGCGAATTCCGCAAACGTGTAAACTAGGCTTAAGTTAACAAGAACACTTGCACACCAAATTAACAAGATTATCTAAATGTGTACATGTACACTGTACATTACATTTCACATGTCAAAATTGCTAGATTAGTTTGTGACGGGCGAACAGGGCGCCAACTCGTGTCATGTTTCTAAGATTATCTAGCAAGGGTTGAATTGCGTGTGATAGATCTATTTCTAACCTAAATATTTCAAATAACCTTATTACATCACTAATAAGGTTCATTTTTAAGTATTTAGGAAATGGGATCAAATTCCGAATCGTCAATGTTGCCATTTTAATCCCTCTGTACTTGTATCTGTCATTGATATGGTAAGATCCTCTTGACTTTAGTAAAATGACTTAAATTAATCATAATGTCTTTGATGTCATCTTTATCTTACTTGCTTTTGCTCGGCTTCACCCGCGTGAATTTAGATTTTCCTATTTCACCCCCTTAGGGGTGTAATATCCAAAATTCCTTCCTTTAAGCCCACTTAAATAAAGGACGTTTGCGTTTTCCACTATTCAGCTAAGCGTGGCCTCCGAGTCGCACGACTCTTGGCTCTATCTACCCCGTAAGGGATCAAGACGTGATTTTATGTGTATATCTATGTATGTATGTTTGCGTTTTCAGCCTCGCGATACTCTTATATATCAATCAGTCAGTCAGCCGGGCAGCGTCCTTGTATACTTACTTATATACATATAAATCACCCAATAGAGATATAAATCATACAAATAATACTTTGAAACCTATATGCTACAGTTAAGACTAAACGATATCAGAATTTAAAAAAACCGTATGCTTTTCGTACCTTCTCCCAAATGTTTGATACGGAAAAACAGAAAAATATTAACTGTATTGATATGCGTAGAGACTCGCCAAACAAATTATGGAGATTTCAGAAGTGTTTTATTTCTACAGGATTCAATTTTTAAGTCCAAAATATTCATAAAGATATACAGTTTCAAGGCACTCACGTTTAGAATAAAAAGGTATAGGCCTCTTCTTTTTTTGGCTTTGGCCCCATGAACGCCTCAAAGGACCTGGTCCCAATGTACCAAATGAAAAAGCGTTACAATAATATTTGGCCGAGGCGACCGAGAAATCATTTGGTCACCACCAAATGATTTCTCGGTCGCCTCGTACGTCCATTGAGAAAGGAGTAAAACGTTTAAAGATAAGTTATGTAACAACATACATATTATCACGCCTTTTTCTCGTTGTAGGCAGAGACCAGTTATTCCCACTTGCTACGATCCTTACAGATCTCTCTTGCTTCCTCTATAATTATCACTCTCTTCATACATGCTCGGATATGAGTTTTTTTTTTTATTAAAAATCTGAGTGCGTTTGACCTCTATCTTGCCTGATGGGAAGCAAAGATGAGATCTAGAGCCCTATTTTTGAAAGTGTGACATACCACCGAAAACGAATAGACTATTATGTCGCACTCGTCCTACTATGTCACTAAAAACATAAAAGCCGTATTTTTGAAATCACTCGTCTAGCAATGTTGCCAGTGATATGAATCTAATGCGAGAAATAATTTCTGCTCCATTCTACGCAACGAAAACCGAATCGGTAACGAATCGTTAAAAAAATGTTCGTAAATTTTCAATCAAAGAGAACGTAAGCGTCAAACGGAACGCAATATAAAAATTTTAATAGACTCCATCTATATCCGTAGCCGGTTGTCTATGTCATTCAAGATTTTGACGTAAAAAACGTTCGACTACCAAATCATACTAAAACGAGTGGTCTAGACCACTCGTTGCGAATTATTCGACATAGACAATTCAAAAATACGGAATAATTGATATCGAATGAAAAATCATTCGGCTCACGCTTTTTTGGTAAGTCATACTTTCAAAAATAGGGCCCCTAGGGTGGTACACGCAAACTCAAAATATGCCTATTCACTCTTGCCTTGAAAACCCCTAGATTATAAGTGACAGGAAACAGCGATGCGGGGAGAGAATTCCATATCTTGGCGGTTCGCACGATAAAGCAGGAGGCGAACCGAGAGGTGCGATGAGCTGGAACATTAACCACATAAGGATGGAATCCCTGTCCGCGCCGTGTCGTCCGATGGTGGAATGGAGTGGAGTGCTCCTAATATCCTCCTTTTTGAAGAGATCTGCAATCCGGGGGTTATGTAATTGTCATAACAAAATCCTGAAGCTGACAATGCACTAGATAGATAGATAAGACGTTTATTTGCATCAACTAAGACACATACAAACGTAACACAAATTACATGCAAAAAGTATTACCTAGTAACTCTAGTACTCTACAGCAGGGGATTTCCCCTTCTGTCCTCTCCATATTTTGTACTTGCTTATAGGGCCAGTTCCCCAAGGAACATCGGGATAAAGTGGGAAGGTGTATTGGCGAAATAAAGTTTTTCCTATTATTCTTTGTGTTTTTGTAGGCTTACGTTTACATTAGCTGATATTTCTTGTTTTGTGTCCAAAAGCTCTATAGATGTTGTTTTCTTTTTGTACTGGGAACAATGGTTCAAAAGGGAAGGTTCATCGACAGGAAAACCAATTGTCCTTTGAAAATGTTGAACCTTCTTGTATTCAGTACAAACACCTGGCAGTTATTATTCAAATAATAACTGAAGTATTCCTGTAAGACACAGAATTAATATAAGTACTACGTATCTAAGGTTACCTTCTATCTGTAAAAAAACAATGATGGCGTACAAACTGTTCTCTAAATTTTATTATTATCCTAATCCTAATCCTAACTAATATTATAAATGCGAAAGTGAGTTTGTTTGTTTGTTTGTTACCTCTTCACGCTTTATCTACTGAACCAATCTTCCTGAAATTTCGCATACACATAGCTGGAAGTACGGAGAACGACATAGGGTACCTTTCATCCCGGGAAAAAGCACTGTCCCCGTGGGAAATTCACGCAGGCGAAGCCGCGGGCGAAAGCTAGTTTAATATAATTACGAAAAGAAACAAGTAAATATATTGAAAAAAATACTTTTTTGATTTAGGTTTAGTTAGAGTTATTTGTAGAAATAACATGAAATGAAAACATTAATTTTCTTAAAGCTATGGTTCGGTATGTCAGTGATTATACCCTTGGGAATATAGATCAATAATAGATTTATTACTTTTCTATTGTTTCGAACTATTAGCACAACTATACTTCTCTTGAAGGATGAATCGAGTAATTTATTAATACATTTATTAAAACTGTATCTGATCTGTGTCTGTACATATAAAAAACTATGAGGAGTCTTCATGGGGCCAATAGAAGCCAAGACCATTTTTTGTAGAATTTTTGTTTTTCTGTCTTTCTGTCTGTATACAGGGTGTTTTTTAAATCATTGGCATCCTTTCTACTGGTGAAAGTACTCATGAACATGAGCAACTTTTTGTATGGGACCGACTCAATACGATGGAAAAAAAAAATCTGCTGTTCCATACTATTTTCCAATACCTACTCACCCGAAATGTATGGAACAGCAGATTTTTTTTTTCATCGGATTGAGTCGGTCCCATACAAAAAGTTGCTCATGTTCATGAGTACTTTCACCAGTAGAAAGGATGCCAATGATTTAAAAAACATCCTGTATTTGTAACTAAAAAAACACTGGACCAAATTTGATGCGGTTTTTAATGTTGTATTATAGAAGGTCTAACTTAAAATCTGGCGTAAGTTTCATCTTGATACGCCTCTTAGAACCTGAGATATGAGCGTACGAAGTCGCGGGCACAGGCTAGTCCTCAATATTATAGACGCTAAGCAACGTAAATAATACGAACTATATTTTTATAATTGACTAACTGTGTGTTGTGGCTTCGCTCCCGTAGGAATTTCACACGAATATCATACACAGAAATAATTTTTCACACTGTAGTTTCAGAGATTAACATATTTAAACAAAAGACTCTGTCTGTCTGTTAAAATGTGTCTGTTACATTGTATTTAGTGAAAGTTGAAGTATTTTTTTTGTTCAAACAGGCATAGGCACTTTTAATTCATCATATACTTAACTAGCTGGCGCCCGCGGCTTCGCTCGCGTTAATCCTTTCTTAGCGGATACCTACGTCATAACATCTACCTGCATGCCAAATTTCAGCCCGATCCGTCCAGTGCTTTGGGCTGTGCGTTGATAGATCATTATGTCAGTCAGTCACCTTTGAGTTATATATAGATATATATAGATTACTAGTTGACATCAAAAAATTACTTATAGCTAAGGTTACTACCGCTTCCAAAGCGCAAGTGGAGAAGAGGCGGCGCAACAAACTCCACTGCTGCATTTTCTCCAAATATGTCATTTTACGAATATATGCCTTACTAGCTGCGCCCCGGAGCTTCGCTGCAGTGGGAATTTCGGGATAAAAAGTACCCTATGTGCTATTCCCGGTATTTTTCTACCCGTATACCAAACATCGAAATCCGGCCAGTATATTTTGCGTGATTAAGTAACAAACATCCTCACAAACTCACATCCAAACTTCCGCATTTATAATATTAGACTTTTTTATCCCGAAAATCACACCTGAACGTAAACACAGGGCACAACTAGTATCCCATCCAACTAAATGTAATATCATGGTCGTATATTAACCTGATAAGACTTTTGCGATTTGCCTCCCAATATCCCCCAAATTACAGCGCGCAGTGGGTACAAATTCCAATATCTCACATCTGGAATGGTACGTGATGTATCCCAAATGGGGATTAGATTCGAGCAGAAAAAGATGGAGGATGGGAAATTCTTTTTACAGGTCCTAAATGCTGCTAGATTATTTTTATTGTATGCTGGATTTGTATAAGAATCATCTTATGTGCTACTGGCATGGGCCCTGGATTTTACTCCCGTGGGAAGTTCTAAGTGCTCCTCTACACTCCCTAAAGAACCTACATGCCAAAGGGGTTTGAAGATTTTACTATGGAGCGTGGCATACCTACTGCCACCATTTTGTTTTTTTTTTTCGAAATCGCGGCCAGTCATGAAACTTTTATACGAAATCGATAGCTGACATCAATACCAATAAAAAATATTAACACAACAACCCTCGTAAAGTGTCAGGTTTCCGAAATAATAAAATCAAAAATCAAAATGGCGGCCAGTAGGTATGCCACAAATCTTCAATCCCCTTTCAGCATCCTACGCCCAGTAGTTTTGGATATGCGTTGTCTGCCAGTCACTCAGTCAGTAAGTAACGGAAGAATTATATTGAGTATAGATTTCTACTCGTGCGTTCACTTTTCTCAAGAAGGATATCCAAATAACAAAATGCCCGAAAAAATCATAAAGTTTCGCGTTTATAGCATTGTGTAGTGACACAATGTCCACGATATCCTTAGTAACATTCACACTAGTTTTGAAGACACTCTAGCTAGATTGCTCTGGGAGACACTAAATGGAAGACAATTCTAGTGTCTAATAATTCTAATGGAAAAAAACGGATGGAGCATGTAAGGCCCTGATGAGAAGTGCATAACTGTCACTCTTGCAACTTTAAAGGCCAGATTGTATTTTTTTAAGTCAAAACGGAGCAATGGATATTAAATAGCCCCGCTGGCATGTGAGGCGACCACTGTTTCATGAGTTTCTTTCGGCATTTCTTCTCAGCAGTGGTCGTTCCGAAATGCTAGTAGTTTGTAGCTTTGAGACATAATAATATAATTAGTTTTTGACGTGAAATAGAGCCTTCTTTGAAAGCCAAGTTTCAATAAAGAATTTTTGATTTTGATTTGATAGATTTGTGTGGAGATAGTTGGAGGGCTGGAAAGTGACACAGAAGTCTATGATTTTTACGAGATACAAAGCTCAATAAAATTAGGTTTACTAAACGACTTATACCAAAGTGAACTTGTATAGTACATGACATAAAACTTTGCCGACAGCGAAAATAGGCGTCGTTTTTACAGTCTCCCTCAGGGCATATGTATTTCTTTCCAATACAATAAGTTTTTAACAAGATTAATGTTTCCCTCGTATGTTCACGTGGGAGTACTCACAGAATCCGGATTAAAAATTGAATAGAAGTGGCATAGACGCGTTATTGCTGCCGCCTGACATAAGCCACATAGCATAGGAAGAAGTTCCTTACCTAACTCACAAACTCAATTAAATCTAATTTGAATTTTCAATTACGTATCACTATATACATCCTGTAGTACACATATTTTATATCTATAAGTATTTAAAATCGGTCGCTGACTCGCTGATTGATATATCAACTCAAAGACGAAACAGCTGAACGTAGAAACTCGGAATTTTGCAATATTAGTACTACGTACAGAAAGAAAACTCCCTGCCCCTCCCGCAATATGGCACCCCCCCGCTCCTTCCGCACTTCTCCCCCGTTCTTGTGTAACTGTGGGACGTTCGACTATGAAAACGCACACATTGACGTGTTACTGACGAGTTCACGGATATACAGTTTCATTTGTAGTAGTAGTAGGCATATTTGACGCGCCGTTTCTATGAAGCGCCCGCCCTGTGACAGAGGTTCTTTATACAGCGTAAAGTGAGCACTAAGAATGAAATTTTGAATATTCCACCCTAAGAGGATGAAATAAGGGAAAAACGAAATTCCCAAGAGCAACAGCTAGTAATTTTATAAATGCGAAAGTTTGGATGTGAGTTTGTGCCTTTGTGAGGATGTTTGTTACTCAATCACGCAAAATCTACTGGACGGATTTCGATTAAATTTGGTATACGGGTAGAAAAATACCGGGAATAACACACAGGGTACTTTTTATCCCGAAATTCTCACGGGAGCGAAACCCCGGGGCGCAGCTAGTTTTCATATAAAAGAAAGACAGGTGACACTTACATTTGCATTATTCATCAAAAATTCTGTGGAATTACTATTTACCTAGTTCTATGTTCTCATATTTGAGCAACTCTAAAGTCTTATTTGCTCAGTTAATTTGATAAATGTTGGTTAAGCAAATTTTGGATTGTTAGAGTAATATCAGACGTGCCTACTTCGCGTTTGAGGTAAAGGAGTAAGGTAATTTTAATCGTCACCACATAAAAATAGTTTATTTTTCAAGTGTGCTTGTAACTATGTCGAAATCAAAGAAAAAAAATAGTATCCTATCGTGTGGTTAGAGACTGTAACAAACTCAAAGAGAATGCACCTTCTGTCCGTTACGTCGCAAAATGTCCCTTTCGCAAAATGTCCCCTGGTCGCAAAACGGCCCTTTCGCAAATTGTCCATTTCGCAGAATGGCCCTTTCTCAAAATGTCCCTTTCGCAAAATGGCCCTTTCGCAAAACGGCCCTTTCGCAAATTGTCCCTTTCGCAAAATGGCTCTTTCTCAAAATGTCCCTTTCGCAAAATGGCCCTTTCTCAAAATGTCCCTTTCGCAAAATGGCCCTTTCGCAGAATGTCCCTTTCGCAAAATGGCCCTTTCGCAAAATGTCCCTCTCTTTCCAAAGTGACCCTACGACCCCCCTAGCTTTTGCGAAAGTGACATTTTGCGACGTAACGCTTCTGTCAACAGCTTTAAGAAAAGATAAGACGAAATCTCCAAACTTTAAGGTGTGTGTGTATCTTCATCTACTGCTATTGTGTTCAAAAATAAAATAAAGTATGATATAACACAGTTTGAGTGTATGAAAAATGTGTTCACGTCATATAAGCAAACAATCAAATAAATCTCCTAACGACTAGTGGTCGAATTTGGCAGCGGGTGATGCATCAGGCACGATGCCAGAATAGCACCCTCTACGCTCGCATCCATCGTATAGGAAACGGTCTGGCTAAAATGGACTTTTTGAAAACGGTGTCACGCTGACGTCTTCGTCTCTTACGGGGTAGACAGAGGCAATGGTTGGGAATCGCGAAGGGCAAGGTTTAGGCGAAGAGATCAACGGAAAATGAAAAATCTCAGTAGATCCATAACTTGAAATCTGAATCCAATGTTAAAAAATATCTCACTAGATCCATCATGGATCTAGCCAATCGATCTACTGAGAATGATCGTGCTTTGTTTATTCATAACTAGCTTTTGCCCGCGGCTTCGCCCGCGTAAACTTCCCACGGGAACAGTGCTTTTTCCCGGGATTAAAGAAAGGTACCCTTCTCAGTACTTCTAACTAGGTATATAACAAAATTTCAGGAAGATTGATTCAGTAGATAAAGCGTGAAGAGGTAACAAACAAACAAATAAACAAACAAACTCACTTTCGCTTTTATAATATTAGTTAGGATAGGATTTCTTATCAGACGTAACTGTCACGTCTACATCACTTACGGGGTAGACAGAGCCAATGGCGGCGAATCTCAAAAGGCTACGTGTATCTAAAGAGTGGACTTATTGATGGAAGCGGGAATCAGGAATACTGACAGACCTATGGGCTATGCCATCGCGTATTCTATTATAAGAATCCCTCATATTATTAAGAGGGCCCTCAATTGACTTATACAAACTGCGCGGGAAAAGAAGTAGCTGGTTCATTGTAAGTTTTGAAATCGTCATACGATCCCAGGGCGTCACATATTTCAAAATGTTCACATTTGAACCCACTAGGCTAAACGTTTTTAAAAGGGCCGACCTCCCTGGTTTTGGTCCATCTCTGCTCTGAAATGTGATTGAGCTAAAGTTACCATGAATTTATAAGACTGGTTCTGGCTATAGTGCTTATGATCATACAATCTCCGTTTGACGACCTCCGTGGCCTAACGGTTATCACGCCAGACTGCCACACCGGAGGTCCCGGGTTCGATCCCCGGTCAGGTCAAGATGGAAAATGATCTTTTTCAGATTGGCCTGGGTCTTGGATGTTTATCTATATATGTATTTGTCATAAAATATAGTATCGTTGAGTTAGTATCCCATAACACAAGTCTCGAACTTACTTTGGGGCTAGCTCAATCTGTGTGATTCGTCCGTATATATTTATTTATTTATTATTTATTTAATCTCGTGGTTTGCTGCCAAAAGATCTAATAAATACTCGTATTGTTGTTGTAACTTTAAGTTAGTAAAAAAAAAACTTTATTACCTATATCGTTGGTTTCCAATGTCCAAATCCGTGAAATAGGTTTTTTCGTGAATGAATAGGGGACCGGCCTAGGTATGAGAATTGTTAAAAATATGTAATTTTATGATAGATTACATATAATTAAACCCATTTTGCGACTTTTCCGAAAAGTCCATTTTCTACGCGTGACGTCACATGAATGTACGTTTAGTTAGGGGCGTTTTGGTATCGTCCAAAAATCGCTTGAAAATGTGAATTGTTTTTGGCTCTATCTTGGAAAATACTTTGGTTATGGATGTGATTCTTTTACGGATGATTCTATTAATGTGAGATATTTCAAAGAAGCATCAAAAAAAAAAGTTGCCCGGTCCCATATTACAAACATGCTTTACATTCATCCATTCTCAAAAACTTTCAAGTTTATAATAATAGATTAAGATAGGTAGTAGGTAATAGGAAATTAAGAAGGATTTTTTCCCAAGAAGTGGTGGTTTAGTTAAACTACACATATCATTTGATCATGCATCTTTCTATGACCCCAAACATAGTTTAAATAATTAAAGAAATATTCACCAAAGAAATCCAAAGTGACTGCCAACAAAATTTCGCATCTTAATCATTTATCACCAAAAACTTTACCCCATTCTAAACTTAATTCCTCAGACCTTAAGGTTGTAAATGGCTTTTGCCAGGAAGGTCATATAACATAATTTACAACTAGCCCATAAGCATTATGCCTCCGAATGAGAAATGACTCCAATCTTTATTCATACGAAGTGCCGGCCCCTACTTTATATTGGAAATCTTCATAACATTTGTCAAAGTAAATTTTATTGCCAGTTTTATTAGTTAATTCGGTAGTTTTTAATTTCTCGTAACTATTTTCTAGAAGAATAGATTCTTATGTGTGTAAAGACATATTTCAATCCATAATTATAACATTTGATGATCTAGCTCATAAGTTATGTTATATTAAACGATTCAGATATTTACTTATATAAGTAAATATCTGAATCTATATATAACTCACAGGTGACTGACTAACATAGTGACCTATCAACGCACAGCCCAAACTACTGGATGGATCGGGCTGAAATTTGGCATGCAGGTAGATGTTATGACGTAGGCATCCGCTAAGAAAGGATTAACGCGAGCGAAGCCGCGGGCAAAAGCTAGTCGTTGAATATATTAAGGAGTTTTGTGAAATAAAGACTAGACAGCTTCGAAATGGGATTTTTATTTCCCGTTTCGAAATCTGGCTCCGAAGGGATATTTTCAACGATTAATAAAATAAAAATATAACATTTTCATAGAGATTCAAGATAGCTAGGTATAGGTAATCTAGCTAATGAAATTTCTACGAAAGCGTAAACGGGCAACGCAATTAGTCCCGCATAAAACTACCTCTTAAAATTTAAGGGTCTTTGGTCGTTATTCAAAGGTAAAGGTATCCAGAAAGGTACCTCAGGCCATTCGCACCGCTCCAACCACTGCAGTGCAAAAAAACCGAATCAAAAAGGCTCTTGAGCGATACGCACCGCGGTTGGAAACGACCATAGACCCAATACTCATAGGATCCGAACCTGCCTGACCAAAACATCTTGACCAGGCAATTCCGAAGCATAAAAACAAGCCTACCTCCACCCAACCCAACGACCATAGACCAGGAAAGATTCAGTGTTGCCAATTTGCGCAAAATCAGAGCAATAATTGTTAATACACCGCCAGGGGACCGTTAAGACGTCGTAATTGCGGCCAACAAAGGAGTAAATGGCTTGAAAAATTACTTACTATTGTGCAGGCGCGCCATCTGGGCCCCTATTACGAAAGTCGAGCGATAAAGGTAATGGTAATAATATATTTGTGCAAAGCAAATTGGTGACAATCTATTTCAGTAAAAAGGCGTTACGATTCGTTCCTATTTCGGTCAAAAAGTTTTGTTGAGTATTTTTATCGCGACCTTTTATAATACTCGTCTTATCGAGTGTGTTATAACTAGCACTGGTGTCAGATATACATATTTGACATAATCATATTGGGTAAAGTTGTTCAGTATCATTGAACTTTACATAACTTTAGGCTTACTTAGTGTTTTATATAATTACTGAAGCAATAATTTGTCAGTTTTCGTGGTTTTTAGATAAATTACTAAATGATTAAAATAATGATGATTTTAAAAGTTCGTGTACATAGTTTGTTTATCAAATCATAAAAAACCATCAGGAAAAAAAGTGCTCCAATGAAGAAATAAGAGTCTTCTAAAACTGAATATTGTAAACTCTATATTTTTTTAAACTGAAGATACGAGCAGCTTTTACAACATTAAGAGTGAATTCAAGAATAGGACCCTCGACTTAAAACAGTTAATTGCCCGAACAGCAATTTATGATGATCGATATACGTATATTAAGTTACCTAATTGCTTGTACCTACCAACATATATGCACAGGTACTATGAAAATGGTCTAAGGTCTATTTACATATAATCTAATACATATAGATAGGTTGGACAGATGAGACAGAGGATCGGTTAAATGGTATCTATACCATCGAAATACAGCTACTATGTAATACACAATATCTCATTGATCTTTACTAATATGAGTGGTTCTGTGAATAGTAGACCATCGTAGCGCTACAACAAACTTTCCCACTTTTCCCCTTTTATGATTTTTTTTACAACATTTTGAATGACTTTCTGTTCTTGTTTATGTTTTGTAATAGCTCACATATATTTCACTATTACCAACTTAACAATGTCAGTTTGGTTATATAATTAATCTGGTAATATTTCGTTAAAGTTTTGATTCAAGTCCTGCTATGTATGTGTTTTCTTCAAATTTAACTAATATTGTTAAAATGTATAGTTACTGGCACTATTTTCGTCTTTAAAATGTAGTATTATTTTCTGTATATTGATATCTGTACATGACTGTTTGATGCCATAAATAAAATAAAAATAAATAAATAACCTGTGAAGAATTCGACGAATTCAAGAAACCGGCAACTCGGACCGCGGTTCCAGTGAGCCTTATACCCAGTCGCCGGAATCCTCTTAAATGAGGATACGTCACATTGATTAGCTTTCCAAAAAATCTATTTCAACAATCGCAGGACCAAAATTTATGTGACATTCCTTTTAGCCGCAGCTTTTACGTTTTTATGTCCACATACGTGACATATGTATGACATACGGTGACAGCATGACGTGTGGCCGCGTATATTTGACATATACTTTTGTTTATTAAAAAAAATGCACTAGTAAAAGACTTTTTTTTTAAATGTTAAGTAACTTGATACGTAATGATGACTTCGTACGAAACATCATAGAAGGAAAGGTAAAGAAGGGGACCAAGACAGAGTTATAGAAGACAAATAAAGGAACAAGCAAATTATTAAAAATAAAAAAACGCAACTGACATGTTTTTACTCAAAAAGTACATACAAACATATACAAGTTTCGTCTTTCAAATCGCTTTTTAAAGCCTTTCAATTTGATACCCCACTTGATAAGATTGATCAAATTTTTTTTTTTTTTGGTCTGCTATTTATCGCATATATAATCAGCCATTTTGTTTTTATGATGACGTCATATAGCCTATGTCACTCGGAGGAATGCAAGGAATCTAAAATACCTCTCACATCAAAATCTGTTAAGCCGTTCAGGACTTATGGTGGAATAAAGAAACTTATATACATACATGAACCCTGAAAAACATAACACTCCTTTTTTGGTCAGTCGTGTAAAAAGCTAGCGTCGGGTCGTATCAGGAAGTGATAGTTGTCAATGGAAAGAGTAAAATGGAAGGGGAACTCCACTGACAAGAGCCTCGCTCTTAAATTTGATGATGATAAAAAGAATTTTGTAAAAAAAAATTGTTTAATTACTCCACAACCAATGGTCTACATAGGAATGTTCTCTCTCTCTCTCTCAGCCAAAAGACGTCCACTGCTGGACAAAGGCCTTCCAAAAGACGTCCACTGCTGGACAAAGGCCAAGGATTTCCACAACGACCGGTCCTGCGCTGCCCGCATCCATAGGAATATCGACCTCCGTGGTCTAACGGTTATCACGCCAGACTGCCACACCGGAGGTCCCGGGTTCGATCCTCGGTCAGGTCAAGATGGAAAATGATCTTTTTCAGATTGGCCTGGGTCTTGGATGTTTATCTATATATGTATTTGTCATAAAATATAGTATCGTTGAGTTAGTATCCCATAACACAAGTCTCGAACTTACTTTGGGGCTAACTCAATCTGTGTGATTTGTCCGTATATATTTATATTTATATTTATATTTAATGTAAAACACATGAAGTTATATTATATTACCATAGGACAGTATCGTTGTGGAGATCTGGTGTCCGCGCTAGATATCAAAGATCCTGTGTCACCAGGTCCCTCACTCGGTGTGACATCATAATATATTATTCCATATGTCAGAAAGCTGATGTAGACATATTCCACTGTTCGTTGGAGAAATTCACAGACATGGCATTATTATGTGTACCAAATTTATATTTTTTCTATATGTTTTTAGCGATGTCGAATTAGGTTAAGCCTGTAATGACACGCTGTATAAAATTAAATGAATAAATAAATATAAGGTTAAAGTTTGTATCTACCCCTAAAATTTGAAACCCCTAAAAGTCAGAAACCCCTTTAAGATTGTCTCGCAATCCAGCCCGTTAATTTAACGTTGTCGTGTGCGAAATTAAACAAGGGTTAAAATTTACTAGTACTTTGTGGTTGTCTCATAGAACGCCAAGAATTTTCACTTGACTTGGCGCGTTTCTCAACAGTGCTGGTCCAAAACTCGATCTACTTTACTTATCATCGCTATATGGCGGCCGTTATAATGAAAATCTAACATCAATACAAATGATAACTGGTCTGTATCTTTTTATGTAAGAAAAGGCATTATGAGGGGTATAAGGCTAATAGAAGCCAAAACAATTTTTTTGAATTTTTATCTGTCTTTCTGTCTGTATGTTTGTACGCGCATCACGCAAAATCTATTGGACCAAATTTGATGCGGTTTTCACTGTTGTATTATAGAAGGTCTAACTTAAAATCTGGAGTAGGTTTCTTCTTGATACGCGACTTAGAACTGGAGAAATTAACAATAATATATTACGCGCGGGCGAAGTTCGCGGGCACAAGTTGTTGATAAAATCGTGCTAAAATAAAGTAAGTTATTTGTTGATCTTGACGCAAAAAATAATGAACATATTTCGATGACTTTTTTGGAAGATGATGGTAAAATTAAAAGCTGTAATAACATAGTATTATTATTATTATTTATTTACTATATGGGGACGCCAGCCCGAGCACCGGACGGGTGATCAGTCCACCTATGCTGGGACCATTTCACCCAATTCCCCGAGACCCGTATAGGGTTTTGAGTTACCTGGTAACTCAACTTAATAACATAGTAACATTAAGTCTCAAATTCTCTCACACAGTACAGTTAGTATAAATAATCAAATCCCTTACCGAAACACTATCGAATTCCCTATCAATACTCCTATAAATTGCGGTCAAACAATCTTTACTATCGATGTTAATATTGTCTGTCTGTCATGTACTACGGTCACGGAAACCTTACATTACACTGATTAGACAATAAACACCGTAAGTCTCCATAAAATACCTATAAACGACTATCAAAAGCACTATCTTAAAGAAATATTCCCATCACTAGTGTAGGGAGTGCCTAAGAAATCAAAACCCAGGGATTATCAACCTTAAAATTGAAACATAAGATTCAAAATACAATTACACAGTTTGAGATGTTACTACATTCTATCGTCAAAGCAATTTGGATTATAAAACTAAGTCGATAGAGTTTATAATAGTGTGAATGGGGGTGATTAGCTTAGGTGTTGAGTAGTTGCATGATTGAATGCGCCAGGTCGAAGGGTCGGGATTCGACCTTAGAGGCCCTTTCACTTGGTAATACTCGTATTTACGTAACAAATGATATAAGTTGTGGAGTTGGATTTTATTGAATAATGACATGATAATCCTTTGTGTCAAAAAAGGTGTTAAATGTGGAAATAACGTCACATTTTAGCACTAAAAAGCTTAGCTGTCCGTCTAAATTTTAATGTAAACTTTATAATTATTGTGACTGAAATCTCATTTGTTACATTTTTTTTTAATGTAACGTTTGATTTGGTCTTAAAATATTTTAAAACATTGTCTTTTTGTGCAAGATTATTAAAGAGCAAAAATCTATGTGTAGAGAAAATAAAAGATTATTTCTTTTTTTTTTATATAAATTAATAGCACTGGCCACACCACATACTGAAGCAATTTTATTTTTAAATTGATATAAAGTGCACTCTCTTTGGGTTTGCGAACATCTTTCCGGCCTGACTTTATATGAATTTAACAAATGTAATTTTTTTTTGAATTCTAATGATTTTTTTTTACCTGTACATTTGTTAGGACTTTTGTTTAAAAATTTAATGCATACAGGGTGCTCCATCATACTATTATACTTATGCGTTAAGTATACAGACATGTTTAAACATAAAATATAGCCCCATGCTTACGAAACGATAAGTTTAATCTCCGTACATCTGAGATAAGGCCAACAATGGGACAAGTGGGCGTGGCCAATACAATTGTTGTGAGATTGGGCTGTGGGAATGGTTCAGGCTTAAAATATAAAAGAAAGTATTGCTGTTATATTTCATTCATAAATTATTGGCACAATCAATATCTTTAGTAGACGGAAGAAATTAAAAAAAAATGCATTCCGTCAACTGAGCCCGCAGGTTTATTTTTGGCGGGGTCAGTCGACGGAATACTTTTTTGTTAAGTAAAACGTGGTAACAAATTCTTTTTGAATCTCTTAACAAACAATCTGTACGTAAAGGGTTTGGGGCCATTAACACCATAAAGGATTGGCACCACGGTGTGAATGGCCTAAGGACTCTTTTTGAATTGGGCGATAGGAACCACTTTCCATTCTAGTGGTTCCAATCAGCCAATTCATGAATGGTGTGAAATGGAGTAAATTGGTCAGTACGTTAAAGATATAAGGGGGATATAGGATATGGTGACAATTTTTTTTATACCATGCTACCTACCTACTAACAGCACTATCAGGCCTCATAACCAACACTTTAAAATGCATGCTATATTTTCCTACGCCCACGAAATCTCAACTTCAACGCATATAAAGTATATTTTAAACGTAACACCAGTTTAGGTACATGTTGTGGCAAGTGGAATAAAATAATAGACGAAGGAACCGTACATTGACGATTATCTGAATACAGGAAAAACTTAAACTTAACAAAAGAATTCTTTTTTACTTCCATGCTGATCTGGGAGCAAAGAAAAAACATAGAATATGCCAGCTGCTTCTCTTCCCGCGCAGTTTGTAAAAGTCAATCGAGGGAAAGGGCTTTAAACTGGGGATTCCTCCACTCATAGGCGATGGGCTAGCAACCTGTCACTATATTTGAACCTCCATTCCATCAGAAAGCCCACTATTCAGCTAAGCGTAGTCTTCGAGTCTCACGACTCTTGGCTCTGTCTACCCCGTAAGGGAAAAGACGTGATTATATGTATGTACGGATGTATGTATGTAATTTTTTGCATTTTAAAGTTTTAAACCAACTTTTAGAGAGAACAAAATAAAATTACATAAATAGCACAAGCTAGTTTATTAGTTTCTTTTCCCTTTTCGAGCTTATAAAAAAGTTTGGCATCACAAATAAGCAACAGTGCAAGATCTTAATTTAATTAAAAAAAATATTAAGTAAAATTTTTTTTCGAAAAATCGCACGACTCTGCGACTAGTCGCAAGCGTGCGGTTTTAAACTCCATCTCACGTACACAGGCTACATTCTTTGACACTTTAACTTAACTGCCGTAGATCGAGCATCTGTGTCAAAGCGATTCTTCCGCCTCGGAATATTTTGAAATATGCGTTTCTTTTTAACTTTGAATTCGTAGTCTAAAAGACTTGACATGGATCCTTTCTTAAATATTTTTTGGGTTGACGTGATTTCAATCCCCGGTGCAAAAAGAGGGGTTTTATGTGTTTAACGTATCTGTATTAAGGCATGGTAATATGTATGTGTATCTGTATGTCTGTCTGTGGCTCCCAAACGAATGAACCGATTTAGATCTAGTATTTTTTGTTTCAAAGGAAACTGAATCGGGAGTTAGCTATTATTCATGGTAATCGGTCTAGCCGATTAGGAGAATTCAGCATTTTTAAACGTCATGGGTGTCGCGGATTTTTGTAAATTTGCAATTTTCATTTGTTGTAACATGTATTATATAGCAGCCAAGAAAATTGCAGGGCTATTCTACTCATGAAACTGAAAAACTTTCCCAAGTAACAACAGGTCCAGAGAGCGGATAAGACAAATATTTGTCGAAGTGGAAAGTATGATCGCACGTTTTAAAAAAATTGTTTAAAACGTGCGATCAGCTAAATGATTGTACAAAAAAAAAACTGGAAATATCTTACCAAAGTTTGTTCTAATGGGATTCGAAGCCGAACCATCGCGTCAACCAAATTCCACTGCTCTATTGTTCAGATTAACATGATATTCAGATCAATAAACAATGGAAAGTCATTCATAGACAACATATTTTTTTATTAGCCTATACTGTCCCACTGCTGGGCAAAGGTCTCCCCTCTAGTTCGCCATTCCTGTCAAATCATGAGCCCTCCACTCTCTATTAGATCCAGATCATCCGACCATCTCGTTCTGGGGCGGCCCCTTTTCCGGCACCAGCCAGCAGGGCTATTTGAGCCCAGCTGTCCTGCGGCATCCTACAAACACGGCCTGCCCAACAACAACGTTTGAAAAAAGTTTGTCAAAAAACTCGTTCTTTTTCAAAACGAAAATTTACTATCACCAAAAACTACCAACCAATTTCATCTCACGGCTACTCCTGTTTTAATTACCTCACAAAACATGTTCCAATTTATTTCGGAGCATGTCCTAATGTCTTTTGAACGTTAAAATTAAACATTTTTCGTCCCAAGGGCGTCATTTTTGCCTCTGCAGTACCGGATAATTGAATTTAAAAATAAAACAAAACTGCTTCGCTCTGAATAGCTACAGTACAGGCAACAACACATAATGATACACAAATTCACTGCAATAGTTCTTATTGTATATCTCATGTTGCATTGCATGGACTCTATGTGGGTGTACCCACATAGAGTCCATGCAATGCAACATGCAGTTCGCTGTACAATATTCAATTGCCACCTGGGGGTGCCCGACCTCGAAAGGTCTTGTAAAATGCATATTGCATTAGTACATTTGTGTCTATTCTGCTTTCTTGCAGTTGCATGTTTCTTATAGCCGTAGAGGTTAACATAACCCTGAAAATAGATTAGATTAGCTACTGAATCAATTAATAAAATAAGCTTTAAAACATAATTCTTATATTACTATCACATTAACAAAGAATGTAATAAATTACAGACACAAAAATATAAATAAATAAATAAAATAAAATAAAACAACAAAAATATAATGGGTAATCTTCGTCGGTACTTCGTGATTTTGGTCTTAAAGGACCATACATATGGGACGGAACCATATTTTTTATGTAGGTCGAAAATCAGGGGGCCGAAAGCAGACCAAACCAAAGAAACAATTTTATTTTCGTCACTTTAAGTAGTATTGCAATTTTCTCAAGCTCATCCATTACCATTAAAAAAAAGGAAATGACACAATCAGACATAATATTAGAAAGTCTTTAATATTACCATAGATAGACTGACCAGTTACGATTCACACATTAAATTGTGCAAATTCCCGGGCCTTTTAAAAATGCCCAGTTTTTGCCCCATGGGTTTAAATGGGGACGTTTTGAACCAGTCTAATTTTGGTCAGCGCTCGCGCATCGTTCACACATTATGCCACAGATCAGGGGTCAGTTTCACAACGAATGCGCAATCGATTCGCGATTCGAGTATTCGGAATCGTTACAAAAGGTCAGAGATTAGAATCGATATGTTTATTGTCTGTAATCGGTTTTTTGTAAGTGATACATGTTGCTTAATATTAATGTTGATGATTGTTGCGTGATTATGATTTAATGTTGGACTAATGGAGGCTAATTGTTAATCATTTATTCTGAGACATGAATAGAAGTTACCCAAACCTTCTACTTCCATATTAATTTATTTATTTAACCTTTATTGCACAAATACATTGTATGCTTACATTGACTTAATGCAGAAGCATTGTCTAACAGTCGACTTTTGGGGAATAAATAAATATAATAAATTGCATACTCTAAGGCTGAGAAAGAAGTCAGAGCAAATCACTATAATTTGATATACCTATTGACTATGGTATCTGCGACGAATTTGCAAGAAATTTAATATAAGTTCAGTCCACGACAAAGCCATACTTTGATAACGTACAAAGCATGATGGCACATGGATGTAAAAAAAATGCTTAAAGGACAAGCTAATTGTTATTATAAAAAGAACCCTCTAAATCTTAATAATGTGGATTAGAGAGCTCTTTAGTCGATTGATCCCGCGGGATAAATTGACTAATTTAATATTTTTCTTTTGTCGATTGATCCCGCAATTACGTTAATCTACTTATATCAAAATTCGTACACATTTAGTTCCCAATTCAAACTAAGGCATTTATGATAATATAATTTGCTCTGCGGTTTCGCTCCCGTGGGAATTTCGGCATAAAAAGTACCCAATGGACAAATCCAGGTTATATTCCACCCGTTTTCATCAAAATCCGTTCAGTAAATTTTTCTTAATGTAACAAATATTCACATATCCTCACACACACATCCAAACTTTCAAATTTACAATATTAGTGATATTAATAGTATTTATTTCGGTTTGCATAACGTTTCTATTTTGGAAATGGCATGGAGTCGCATAAAAAAATTAAATACTTATTTTAAACATTCGCCGACAAAGTGCTACATAGTTTGGCTATCTTTTATTTATTACTAGCTTTAGCGCGCGGCTTCGTCCGCGTGAATTTCCCACGGGAACAGAGCTTTTTCCAGGGATCAAAGGTACCCTATGTTCTTCTCAGTACTTTTAACTATGTATATGCGATTTAGGAAGATTGGTTCAGTAGACAAAGCGTGAAGAGGTAACAAAAAATAAATAAATAAACTCAATAACATTAGTTAGGATTAGGATTAGCCTGTGTTATATTTTCTTTAAAAAAATAGAAACCAAAACTTCCACTGTGTAAGTCATATCAATTGGAACATGCATCAGCCATCGCCAATCACAGGCATTGTACACTGCATGGATTACGAAGCCAGGCCCGTAATTAAATTCTACAACATAATACCCAATATGTGACGTCATAATGCCAGGATAAAGGATGTGAGACTTCCCTTCAATGAATAAGCATGATATTACAAATTTAATACTTTTATTAGGATACTGCGTAGAGCAAAGCAAGCAGGTTATACCATCGAAATACAACTACTACGTAGTACACACGTAGTGCATACGTAGTACTCGATAGACCTAATTAAATACGGTTTTCTGTAATACATTCGTCATATATCTTTGGTTCTTAAAAAAAATGCTGTCATTTTAGTTTAACTTTGGACGCTGCTAATCGGAAAATAAAAATATATTTTTTTAAATACCTTAGTGTGTAATTTTTTATTTTATATCCTTTTTATTTTAATGCTTTAGACATTTTCCTAGATTGATTTAAAAAATATATATTTTTTTTTTAAATTGGGTAAGAGTCTATTTGTACCAAACTAAAACATAGACGGTCTATAACATGGCCTCGAAAATTGTAAAAATTAAAACAAATAAGACGCAACCTTTACCGTGAAAGACAGACGGACAGACATTTCGTGTGTGTAATTGGACAGGCGTAAAAAATTGGCTGTCATGTCCGAATCAAACGTAATCATTTGATTGTTCTTTTCTGTGGTTTTGAGTCCGCGTAGCGTATCGAAATCAAAAATGAATCCTTCAAAAATACCTGTAGCTACAGGAGAACACTAGAAGTCAAATACATCCAAAAACAAGGCAAAAGTTTGTAGCGAAAATATTATTTTTTTGTATGAAATTACTTCTTCTTCCCATATAAGAGCAATGCTCTATTCGGTGTCATTGCGTGGAATGAAACACACGCAACGACCTAATTGGCAATGTTTTTGAGCGATTTTGCCATTTGCCTTCTCTATTTCACACAAGCTGATAAATCAACTAGAGTGCAGGTTTCGTCACGTTTCCTTTCATCGGAGTCTATGAAAACTATCATACATGAGAGTCGGATTTGGTACACATAGTTCATTTAAGGTCATAAAGGTAATTTAGTCATGACGCACGAGTAGGATTCGAACCTGGGTCCTGGTAATAACATCGTCTCAATATATATAAAATTCTTCCGTTACTTACTGAGTGACTGACAGACAAAACGCACAGCCAAAACTACTGGGCGTAGAAAGCTGAAATTTGACATGTAGGTTCCTTAGGGAGTGTAGGTAGACTAAGATAGGATTTCCCGAAATTCCCATGGGTATAAAGTCCCTGGCCCATACTAGTTAATATCAAAAACTGAATAAAGCAGAAAATATTTAAATAAATTCACTGCGTAGATTTGGTCTCAGTTCTTAGACTAACAAGTGTAAGGACGGATGAAAGCAAAAATAAAAAGTTTGAGATCTCTTGGTATCATGCCTTGGAAGCATTATAAAGAAATAAGTTTAAAATCTCACGGAAAGGGTATTAACGGAATACCTAGTTTCTTGCTTGTTTAAGGATTTGCATGGAAAAGAAAATTGAAGCGCGCCTGAGCCCTCAAAAGGCTTTTGTGAAGTTATTATATACTTTATTACTGATTACAGGCATAAAAAAAATATATATAGACTAGCTTTTGCCCGCGGCTTCGCCTGCGTGAATTTCCCACGGGAACAGTGCTTTTTCCCGGGATAAAAAGTAGCCTATGTGCTATTCCAGGTCATTATCTACCTCTATACCAAATTTCATCGAAATCCGTCCAGTAGATTTTGCGTGATTGAGTAACAAACATCCTCACAAACTCACAAACTCACAAACTCACAAATTCACAAACTCACAAACTCACATCCAAACTTTCGCATTTATAATATTAGTATGGATGGGTTTACTCTTGACCACAATCTTTCCTGAAGAGAGAGATGAGGCTTACGGTGTAGCGAGTTTACCTATAAGCAGCCTATTCACTCTGGTTTTGAAGAGAGTCAGGTTGTATGTGCTCGGGAACACAGACGCAGGTAGGCATCCTAAGGCTACGTTACAAAATGTATATATCTATCTGGCCTATGTCTTTTTGGGTTTGAAGTCTGTTAAATCAATGGTCAAATAGGGCTAGGTAACGTGTGAAAGAGTTACAAATGAATATGATTTCACATCTATATTAAGACGAAATAGTAGAAGAGCTCGGTCCAAAAACTGGCACTAAAATAAATATTTCCGTTCATATAAAATCAGGGTCCTTCGAGCCGGATTTTATATTGGCCGCTGCAGTCGGCTCACGTAGCGCGCAAACCGAGCCTTAGTTTTACTCGTTCCGATTTACTATCGGAACTGAGAGGCGTTTATTTTTTATTATTTTTCACTAGCGATTTTCACAAGAGTGCGAATGCTCAGCTTTGGAAATTGTATTACTTTTTGAAAACATATCGCATACTGAACTCGTTGGCTTAGTAATTTGTTAAGTATATAAGAGCGATTATTCAGTAGATGGATAAGTCCGCCATTAGGCTCTTTAGTCGATTGATCCCGCTCGGTTATATCCCGCGGGATAAGTTGACCTAAAGATATTTAGAATAGGTCGATTGATCCCGTTGACATTTTGCTTGTTTGTTGTAAGCCGTATATGTTGCGAATTTTTCGCATATTTTGCGATTTCAGGCAGCAATCAAAACCTATGGGGTACTTCCCGTTGACTTAAAATTATGAAATTTGGCAAAAAGCAATGTCTAACAGTACTTATATAGGAATAAATCTAAAAGTTGTAAATGTTGTTGGAAGTCTTAAAAAAGTGTTACAAACTTATTTTTGCGCTGGATTCAGTATGAATCTTAAGGATCGAACTGCAAAGTTAAGTTTGTTTTTGAAACTAGTTGGTCTTTTAGAGCTATAATGTGAGATGCTTTGCGTGTACGAAACACTCGGTGCGGGAGTTTGACTCGCACTTGGCCGGTTTTTTTTTGCATAGCCTAAACTGGTCGCAGAATGGCCAAACTTAAGTGACAGTGGGCGGGGCACATAGCTCGTAGAACAGATAGCCGTTGGGGCAGAAAAGTTCTCGAGTGGCGACCACGAACCGGAAAACGTGGTGTTGGCAGGCCTCCCACTCTGTGGACCGACGACCTGGTGAAGGTCGCGGGACGCGCATGGATGCGGGCAGCGCAGGACCGGTCGTTGTGGAAATCCTTGGGGGAGGCCTTTGTCCAGAAGTTGACGTCTTTTGACTGAGAGAGAGAGCCTAAACTGGTACACAGTTTTTAACATCACAGTACACTCATGTTTTTTGCAAAAGCAAAATTTATCTTCATCTTGTTGTAACATGGCTAGTAATCTGAGAACATCACCATTGTCATCGCATGTCGCCAGCTGAGATTGGGTCAACAAGACATGTGCATGTATGGGCGTCATACACGACCTTGTAGTACAGACTATTGTTTTGTTGGAACCAGTTGCGAGAATCAACCACGAAATGTATGGTCTTGGCAATTTTTAATACATACATACATAGAATCACGTTTTTATCCCTTACGGGGTAGACAGAGCCAAGAGTCGTGACAATCGAAGGCCATACCCTCGTTTCGGCGGCTAAGAGTCAATTGTTTTTTAATTAAATTGGCTTTAAAATTGCACTTTTAAATCGTCATATCTTTACCCCAAAGGGGTCACTGAGCCAGCAGCGGAGTATTTAAGTAAGTATATCTAATTCAGGTCAAAATTCATATTCTTACCACCGCACGGGTTGAAGCATGACTGAATAACAAAAAGTTTTGCATTTAAAATGTTTATGCGTGTACGTGCAAAGGATTGCTTACGTGGATCTTGGAAATTCTTGCACCATTGAAAATATTTTGTTAAAACTTGATAGGTAGGTACACAAGTCCTTGGTAGGTTGATAGGTATACCAGGTTTAGTTAAACGACCTTTAATCTTAAAATACTAAGGGGTGGCAATTACTTCCCAAAATGAGAAGCAATGGCTCCAATTTCAGCAGCAATCAAGCAAAAAAAAAAACAATATTTTCCAAAAAAAAAAATGTAAAAGATGAATAAAAATTATTTAAGTAGGTATCAAAAGGAACAGTAAAAGTAGGTACCTAATTAAAAGTAAAAAAAAATAAACAAAATTTTGAATGAAAAATATAAAACGAATCAGTGCACAGAGAGGCCTACTGAAAAGGCCCAAGTCAGAACTTTTTGTGGTCCCTAATACAATTTGACCTTTTCTATAATGAAATTCGGCCAATTGAGGTCGGTGATACCATCTATGTTTAGTGGTGGTTGAACAATAGATGCACTGTACGCCGACGAGTTTCTAATTGATGCCATTATTAATTTAATATCGGGAATGCAATCGTTTTGCTGAGTGACACTGCGGTTTTGGACACGTTCACTTTTAGTACAACCAGAATTCATTGCAAATTCGCCTTTATGTTGTGGCGTTAAGGGCTAAGCTGGGTGATTTGACATGCAGCTGGCTCTACAAATGGTTTATCGTACAATTTTCGACATTACTTACGTTAAAAGTAAGTTAAGTTTATATTACCTTATTAATTCAACTTGTAATTGTACATTTTAACATTAAATGTTAATTGATAGCAAATAAAATAAAATATTATGTGTGATGTTATGTTACAAAGGTCAGTAACTTTTTGACTCAAACCTGCGAAGGTAATTTAAATCCCGACTTTATGCATTTTCATTGCAAAATTTCCCAAGCATATTTAAATAACCGCTATTTATATGCCATTACGGCATTCCTATTTAAAATGACTAGCCCGTATTGCAAACTGCATTAATTTTATTTGTATTTGCATGCACACCGTTAGCATTTTGAATTGTAAGGAAAACCGCAGCAAGAAATTAGTCACAGTATGACATGAATGTATGTGGACATTGTTTTTGAACAAAGTGAAAAATTCTAGGAAATATCACATTTGTATGTAGAATGTAAATAAGTGTGTATCTAAAGTCCATTTATTCATAATTGTCCTATTATGAAAACAATCTTATCATGTCAATAATGTTTTACAACAATATAAATTAAAATAGACTTTTTAGGAAATTACTTTCGTGGTTAATAAATGTTTTACTTTAGAATGTTTAGGTTTTAACTAATATTTGATTTATTTTCAACCAAATTCAACAAAAAGTACTGTGAAGATTGTTTACAATATAGGACTTATTATGAATAAATGGACCATGGGAGCTATTTATTTAATACATAAATGCATAAACTTGTGACATGTTTGATTGACTTTTGAAATAAAAAAAAATAAAGTTAAGTATTGATTTTTTTTAAACAAAGTCGATAAGGATCCACGATATCTTAAAAATAGGGCTTGAAATATGAAAAATAATTATCTTGGTGGAAGAAATGAAAGAAGAAGCGTAGGACACCCGGCAGCAAGATGGGTCGACGATGTAAAGAATGTTGCTGGCAAGAACTGGATTGCGATGGCCCAGGATAGAGAAGGTTGGCGTAAACAAAAGGAGGCTTATACCCAGCAGTGGGTCATGGAAGGCTGACGATGATGATGAAACCTAAATCAATACATTATTTAATAGAAAACCTAAAGAAGTCTATAGTTCGATTTGTTTCTAAAACCCTCTAAAACTCGCACAAGGTTGGGATTTTTATATCAAAATTTAGCGTATTTAGTGCGTGTGAGCACACCTTGTGTATTTTCGCGTACAACCGCCAACAAAAGTGTTAAGCACACAATTAGCGCGTTCAGAAGCAGCTTTTGTATTTAGAGCGTGTTAACAACTGTTACCGTTTAAATTGTTTTCGAAAGAATTTTCTTTGTTTGTCTTTACAGGTCACTTGAGTACAATAAAGTCTATTTAGGGTTTTATACAAGCTAATGAGGGATTTTCCGAGACCCAAACTAAAAAAAAAATAGTTCCAGATGACTTCATAGATGGCGCTTAAGTAAAAGGCGAGAGAAAAAGTTCCATACAAAAAGTAAAAATTCACGGGATTGGAATTTAAAAAAAATAAAACTTAGTAAAAAACAACTAAAAAGTATTATAATCGTGTTTGTGCAACTGTCAAACTGTTAGGTGATTTTTTTTTTCTGCCTCTGGTTGACAAGAAAAAGCGCACAATATAGGTACAGCCATTATTACGACTGGCTTTTTATAAAACGCCACCTGTTGAGACTTTTTTATACTATTTTTTTTTTCTTAATTAAGCTGTAAGAAAATCGCTCATTGCTAGAGGGATTATTTCAAAAAGTTTCTGTGTTTTTGGCAACTCTCTACCGATAGGGATTTAGGGTAGAGAAATGGAGAGCCCTTTTCCCAGTAGGGGGACACACTACCAGGCAAAAAAAAATTGTTAGGTCTACTCAAATGATCTTCCTTCATACCGAAATATAATTAGTTTGCTTTCCCAAAACATTTCAATTCAAAAACTTTAGTTAGTCACGTACTTACATTTTTCCAGACCAATACAGCGACTAAAGCTAAAGGGACCAATTAATTAGGGTTTAAGAGAAACGTGCCTTATCTTCAGGCGTGCAAACAGATATACACACATGTTTGGTTTTACACGCGAATTTGTTAGGCAAATCATGTTCTATTCTACCTCGGAATTGTATTTACTTTGTTAACACTTCACGTAAACTCCGTGTTAAGAAATAACATAAGATTTTTTTTTGTAATATTCTAATCCTAACTAATATTATAAATGCGAAAGTGAGTTTGTTTGTTTGTTGGTTTGTTTGTTACCTCTTCACGCTTTATCTACTGAACCAATCTTTCTGAAATTTCGCATACACATAGTTGAAAGTACGTAGAAGGACATAGGGTACCTTTCATCCCGGGAAAAAGCACTGTTCCCGTGGGAAATTCACGCGGGCGAAGCCGCGGGTGAAGCCGCGGGCGAAAGCTAGTATTTTATAAGAGTGGAAACATTTTCCACCTCTCTCTCTTCCGTCATGGTGTCGTAGCTGTATGGAACGGCTCCAATAAAGAATTTAACAAATTCAACGTTTTTATATTCTATCACGTAACTCCGTTTTTTCCTTACTTTACCTATTATGTAAACAATCTTCACAGTACTTTTTTTTTTAATTTTGTTGAAAATAAATCAAATATTAGTTCACACCTAATCATTGAAAAGTAAAACATTTATTAACCACGATAGTAATTTCCTAAAAAGTCTATTTTAATGTATTTGTTGTAAAATCATATAAAGACATGATAAGATTGTTTACATAATAGGGCATGTAGAAAAAACGGAGTTTAGCGGTGGGGGGTTAGTTGAACGCTCTATTAGCGTTTGAAAGGGCACAGATTCGAATCTCTATGTAGATCATGTATGGAGCGAAGCAAAGCCACGTGGCAGAACTAGTATTAGTTAGTTATAAAAAAGAATCCCAACCCAAAATGCGAAAGTGAGTTTGTTTATTTGTAACCTCTTCACGCTTTATCTACTGAACCAATCTTCCTGAAATTTCGCATACACATAAGTACTGAGAAGGACATAGGGTACCATTCATCCCGGGAAATAGCGCTGTTCCCGTAGGAAAATCACGCGGTCGTAGCCGCGGGCAAAGGCTAGTATAAAATAATGTAAAAAGAGCCTCTGGCGTAATAGGTGAACCAATACCACAGAATTAATATTAGTACAATACGTTTCATATCTATTATACTATAGAGTGGGCGGGGCACATAGCTCGTAGAACAGATAGCCGTTGGGGCAGAAAAGTTCTCGAGTGGCGACCACGAACCGGAAAACGTAGTGTTGGCAGGCCTCCCACTCGGTGGACCGACGACCTGGTGAAGGTCGCGGGATGCGCATGGATGCGGGCAGCGCAGGAACGGTCGTTGTGGAAATCCTTGGGGGAGGCCTTTGTCCAGCAGTGGACGTCTTTTGGCTGAGAGAGAGAGAGAGAATCAAATGCAAAAAGACTATAAACTTATCAAATGCATATTCATATTCATTCATATAGCTGCGCTACGGGGCTCCGCTCGTGTGGGAATTTCGCCGAGAATAAAAAGTACCCTAAAAGCTAGTATTTTATATCAAAAAGACATTAATAGCCATAATATGTACTTTATATTGAGTATGCATGTGTGTGTATAAATAACACACCTATTCATATTATCACATTCAAAATATTTAGGTTAAAAGGCACTTGATACTTGATAACATTATTAAGTCAAGTTCACATCATATAAATCTTTTTACTTTCCTCCATGACAAAATATAGGTATTTGATTGATCACATAATTAAGTCTTGTTCAAATCATAACTTAAGTTCGTTCGTTTCCTGACCAAAACAAGCTAAATACCTATTTAAAAAAAAAACACGACTGACAATTACATAGCCTATGTCATTCTCGGGCTAATGCAAGGAATCTAAAAATACCTCTCACATAAAAATATGTTAGATGGTGGAAAAAATAAATTACATATACATACATATATGAACCCTGAAAACATAACACTCCTTTTTTGGTCAGTCGTGTAAAAAATCGACAGATGGCAAGAAGACCCTGTATTAAGCTCTTCAGTACTGAATGAAAAAATATGAATAGGTAGGTAAACACAAAACTTTCTTTTACTATTCAGTATAGAATGCATCCGAATCCTGACGGTTGCTATGCCCTATGTCTGAAGAGTGCGGCGATAGATTCGTAATTGTGTGAGTGAGATAGCAATAGACGCATCGCGGGCGACTCACGCGACACCACCGGTCGGCACAGATACTTGGATAAAGGTGGTGGCACATTGGAGCATCTAATACCAATAATTTCAAAAATGCGAAAATGAATTTAATTGTTTTGTTTATACTTTTTATACATTTGAATTATAGGTTTTCATGTTCATATGAAATAGGTTTTATTAAAATCGTTTTAGAAATTTATCGTCATATCCTTCTGGATATCCTAATGAAAGTAATTTTAAAAATTTAAAATGTGGCACCATTGCAATGCAATGCGCCATAATTTTATTAATTAACTATATATAAATTTATTAATATAAGTACATAATACAGGTGGAGTAGTTTTGTCTAAAGTACAGAAATACCATTTGTTTAGAAACAATGCATTTTGTTCAAAATGCTAATTTGTTGAAAATTATGATTTTATTATTAATTAGATAATAAGTTTAATTACATGTACGATAAGTGGCTATAAGTATACATATTGTGCATTAATAAAACTACGGAGGTTGTTAACTAACAATGATGACACATCTCGTAAATTATATCTCACTAACTAACGTAAACAATCCAACATAATGACATCATCCAAATATACAGTTACTAATTAACTGATATAGACTTAAGTTATTCACATAGCGATTATTATAGTCACTATTCGTATTCGTGTGTCTCCAACTTTATCGTAGCGATCGACCGCGGGATTCGTCCACGGCTGCGCCCCCCTCCTGCCTCGCTCCCCGCACCCCGCACGACCTAACGCCAACCAGTCGCCCGCCGGTCGTCCTTGACGTCGGATCTTAGTGAAAAGTAAACAAAATTTAATTCCGCGATCGCATATTTTCTATCAAAATGTCCCAAGATCAAGAGAGAAGTGATTCAGAACGTGAAATGGCGTACCGAATCGTGAGTAAGTGTCTTGAAGAACATAGAGATGGCATTAGCAATATAAACAGGCCGCTTATCCGGGCTTCTGTCTACACCGGTCTATCTACAACACTCTTGCGAAATATTCAAAGAAAAGTAGAAACAGGTGCTATTACTCTTTCAAACACGAAAAGGATTAGAAAAAGTAAATGTACGTTTAACTCAGATGTATCATTAAATGTTGACGATTTTGATCGACACACTATACATAGATGTGTAGAAGAATTCGTCTTATCTCTCCCAAACTTTGAAAATACAGGTGCGCATCTTCTAAAGGTTTTTAAAGAAAAGTTTGCATTTCCATTGGATATAGCAGCTCTATGTAAATTGATGAAGGCGATGGGATACTGTACGCGACCAGCTGGCAGCGTGAACTTTCGTTACGGGTTAGAGCGTCGTGATTATGTTTTGGCTAGGAAAATATATTTAGAACAAATGCAACTTTATAGACAAAACGGCAGAAATATAATCTACATCGATGAAACATGGATTGACCAGAATCGATACAAAAAATACTGGAGAATACAAGCTGAGGATGACATTATTACAGACGTCACCGCTAAAGATCGACTGATTCTCATGCACGCGGGATGTAAAAATGGATTTTTGGATAAAGTGAAATGGCTTTTTGAAGCTGGCATCACCCAAGGCGATCTTCAAGTCCAGATGGGCGAAGAAAATTTTGAGTTGTGGGTCACACAATTACTGATTCCCAATTTGCCCCAAAACAGTGTGATTGTTATGGACTCCGCGTCATATCATAACGAGTTATATCCTATCCCGACGAAGAGTACCACGAAAGAAGAAATGTTAGCATGGGTCAAAACAGAATTAAAAGATTTTGTTGATGTTAATGATGATATTGAAAAAGATACGCTTTTTAATCTTATTGAATTATACTTACCTTCTACTTATAAACAGCCATATAAAATAGACACTTTATTAAAAAGGCAAGGCCATGATGTCTTGAGGGTACCGCCTTGTATGAATCCTGAATTTAATCCTATGCTATTAGCATGGGAAAAAATAGCGAGTATTATAGATGAAGAAATCGTAGCCGCTGATAGTCAGAACAAAAATATTAGTGCAAATCTTATGAAAACATTTGCTGAAAAGGCTATATCTCAAGTAACAACTGAGGATTGGCGTGAATTCGATTCAAAAGTGAAAGATATGGAAAATGTTTATTGGTTAAGAGATAGGAAAGTTGAAGACGCCATTGTCAGCAAACTAGGGAAAAACCATGGACTGTTCGAAGAAGTGCCATCTAGTGATTCGGAAAGTGACTGAACACTTTGATTTCAAATAAAGTAATAATTAAAACATATGACTTTTATTTTATTCTATTTTTTTTTATAACTAGATGGGTTTGCTCTCGACCACAATGTTGCTCGAGAACGGAGATGAGGTCTACGGTGTAGCTTACCCAGAAGCAGCCTATGTTGTGATGCGTTCATTTTTACACGATTGACCAAATAAGGCGTGTTATGTCATTACTATTTATGTAAAACAAAGATTCTCCCGTGAGAATTTAAGGATAAAAAGTAAACCATAGATTCCGGGTATTTTTCAACCTGAGTACCAAATTCCGTCCAGTAAATTTTAAGTGATTGAGTAACATACTCTCTTTCAAAATTTCGCATTTATAATACTAGCCACGCCCTGAGGCTTCGCCCTCGTGGGATTTTCGGGATTAAAAGTAAGTATAGCGGTTAATCTATATCTTAACTAATCCTAACCAATATTATAAATGCGAAAGTTTGGATGTGAGTCTGTGAGTTTGTGAGGATGTTTGTTAATCAACCACGCAAAATCTACTGGACGGATTTCGATGAAATTTGGTATACGGGTAGAAAAATACCGGGAATAGCACATAGGGTACTTTTTATCCCGAAATTCCCATGGGAGCGAAGCCCCGGGGCGTGGCTAGTATTATATATGCGTAAGTGAGTTTGTTACCTATTCACGCTTTATCTACTGAACCAATCTTCCTGAAATTTCGCATACACATAGTTCGAAGTACTGAGAAGGATATGGGGTACCTTTCATCCCGGGAAAAAGCACGGTTCCCGTTGAAAATTTTTTCTACTACGCAACACATTTTACAGCTTTCACTAACATTCAAACTGCCAACAGAGCAACACATACTTGTTTGTATATAAATAAAAAAATGTGAGTGGCCATTGTTTTTGTAACAAGATAATCGCATTAGAGTCACTGAGAGGCTGTACTGGAGCTATTAATCTCCATCTTGCTTGACCTGTTTTGTGGTCCAAGTTATAGGAGGTCATCTGAGAGGGGGGCCATCTTAGCCTAAAATATTTATATTCAGCCTTTGCCTTTGACTTTGCCTGTGTGAATTGCAACCCTTTATGGATGGAGTTTCCCAAACTTCTTTAAAAAATTTTAAAAATAAGGAAGTATTACTTACAAACTGTCTGTCTTTTTTAAAGCGATAATATATAATCAAAAACAACTAATTTTCACTTATTCTAAATCTGACTAATAAGGAAGGAAAAGACAATAATCACATGGGAAAAATGGCTTACAAAATCTTTAAAATAAAAATTTCTTTAAATTTTATTTTTTTCAAACGAAACTGGTATGAATGATGCTGTTATAAAAGCCAATATGATCAGCGGAGTATCTTCGAAAAATGGCTTACAAAATCTTTAAAAAATAAAAATTTCTTTAAATTTTATTTTTTTCAAACGAAACTGGTATGAATGATGCTGTTATAAAAGCCAACATGATCAGCGGAGTATCTTCTAATCTAAAACTGAACGCCCCTCCATTGTCAACTCCATACTTTGAAACAATTTTGTTAGTGGACGTAGGTTAGGCGATCTCTACGTAACTGAAAAACTTAATTCTCTTGTAACTTAGGCCACAGTTAAAAAATTTTGAAACTCCGACATACAATGACATGCAATATAACTCCGTGCCATTATTGCTTATATAACCACCACTCAAAAAGTGTATGTTTCAAACTGAAGTTGATGGATTTTTTATACTCCCCCAAAACAAAAGGATCGATTCCCAGTGCTTTGTATTTCTAAGTTAATTATATTAGTTCAAACCTAAACATTCTAAAGTAAAACATTTATTAACCACGAAAGTAATTTCCTAAAAAGTCTATTTTAATTTATATTGTTGTAAAATCATAAAAAGACATGGTAAGATTGTTTACATGATAGGACTGGTAAGAATAAATGGAGTTTAGTTGATTTTATTACTTAGTTCATATAGTTATCGATTCTTTTGTGTTTACAAACATAACGGGAAAACGTGGATCCACTTAATTTAGTGACGTCACGCTGCTATATTTCCTGTATTTTAATAAATAAATACACACGTAAGACACTATCATCCCCTACATTTCAGAAATGTCGCATAATGAGCGATTTTCTGACAGCTAAATTAAGAAAAAAAAATCAGTATAAACAAGTTTCAACAGATAGCGGTTTATGAAAGCAGAGTCGTAAAGATGGCTGAACTTATATGGTACGGTATCTTGTCAACCAGAGGCAGAAATAAATCACCACAGTTTGACAGTTGCACAAATCACAATATTGATACTTTTTAAATGTTTTTTTACTAAGTTTTATTTTAAAAAAATGCTAATCCCGTGAATTTTGTATGGAACTTTTTCTCTCACCTTTTACTTTATTTATGAACTCTCTATCTCTCTCAGCCGAAAGACGTACACTGCTGGACAAAGGCCTCCCCCAAAGATTGAACTATCTATGAACTATCTGGAACTATTTTTTTTTATTTGGATCTCGGAAAATCCCTCATTATGATCTAAAAAATGAGTTACAATTGCATATATTGAAACTCATTTATTCATAAGGGGGATACGTTCCTCGGACGTAAAAAATAAGTTTCATACCAGCCCGTCAATGGATTACTACAATACAAAACTAGGAACACAGGTAACTAAGGCTACCTGCATAAAAAGGAACAGAAACTCATTGGCTATTGATAAGATAGTTCATTTCAAAGAAAGGAGAGTAAATATCTACCTGAGTGTGACCCCTGGAGTAACTATTCCTACAATTTTTCTATTCTTCGCAAGACATTCATTGAAGGAATTTCACAAAATGTCTGCATTGGGTGCGACAAAGATCTTTTTGCACGTGAATGAGGGCGCCACCTACGTTTTAAGTAAGAAATTTGAATAGTGTAGACATTAGTTCCGTTTTCTACCACGTGCAATAAGATCCTTGTCTCACTGTAGTAAGTAGGACGCCACCAGCTGTCTATGAATAGTCGATGGTATAGGCAGATCACGAGAGCGTGTCGTCACTAAAATGTGACTAGAGTGACCATGATTCTTGAATCGTTTTAGTAATAGATAATTTAAAAAAAAACCGGCCGAGGGTTTCGTATACGCAAAGCTCCAAACACCAACTAGTTTCAAAAACAAACTTAACTTTGCAGTTCGATTCCTAAGATTCATACTGCGTCGAGCGTAAAAATAAGTTTGTAACACTTTTTTTTGACTTTCAACAACATACATACATACATATTATCACGCCTTTTTCCCGTGGTAGGCAGAGACAACAACAACATATTTACAATTTTCTGATTTATTCCTGTATAAGTACTGTTAGACTTTACTTTTTGACAAATTGCATAATTTTAGGTAAACGGGAAGTACCCTAAAGGTTTTGATTCCCGTCTGAAATCGCGAAATATGCGAAAATTCACAAAATTTGCGGTAATATCTCCTGATCGCGTTGACGTATAATTTTGATTATTTTATTGCAGAAAGAGACTGCGATATAACTAGCTTTAAGCGTTCCAGAAAAAAAATGTTTGACAGAAAGACGGACAACAAAGTGATCTTATATGGGTTCTGTTTATGCCTTTTGAGGTACAGAACCCTAAAAAAACTAAGATATGTCAAAATGAGCATGAGCTGAGCACTTTTATGATCCGTATAATAATAATATAACCAGTTTTAATTAAACTTTTTAGTGTTTATGTTTTAAGGAGTCTGGCATTGTAACGATCATGAGATGACGTAATAATGAAAATTCCTACAAATCTCTAAAGCATGTACACTCTACCTGTGAGTCATGAGCGACGCACTGAAGAATGCAATTGGATACCGAACCACCAATTTATATTGATGACAATGGAATCTTTTGGGCACGTAAGTACCGTCAGATACGAAAGCCCAGCACAGATTTTGAACCTTATTACAAGGCAACGAGAGTGCATTTAAGTGAGTAATTGTACACAGAGTGAATCTGTCATTTGCAATTCCGCTATTTAATTAAAAAATAACTTACGAAAATAGGTATGTTCGTAGAAAAAATGGCCTGACGAAAATTTGTAGATATGCTTACCTGAAACAAAAGAAAAAACAATATTTAAATAAAAATCCAAATATGATAACGGAACATAGATGAGGAAAATTAGAATTTTTTTTTAATTCTTCTTCTTCCACCAGCCTCTTCCTATTTTAATGAGGTCGGCTCTCCTAACCACTTTTCTCCAGAACTGGCAATTCTGGGTCGTCTTAGGGCTAAGATTTTTTGTTTTAATTATGGTTTTTAATTTATTTAATTAATTATGGTATGTATAAATTTTTAGATTATGTTATAAAAAATTTACCAATAAATTACCTATTAATTTGTTGTAATTTGTAAACAATTTTGAAATGTAACTAGCCAGGGACCGAGACTTTGCCTCCGTGGGAATTTCAGGAAATCCTCTCTTAGTGCTCCCCTACACTCCCTAAGCAACCTACATGCCAAATTTCAGCTTCTTACGCGACCAGTAGTTTTGGCTGTGCGTTCTGTCAGTCACTCTCTCTTTCTCTCTCAGCCAAATGATGTCCACTGCTGGACAAAGGCCTCCCCCAAGAATTTCCACGTTGACCGGTCCTGCGCTGCCCGCATCCATGCGCAACCCGCGACCTTCACCAGGTCGTCGGTCCACCGACGTCGGTCCACCAAGTGGGAGGCCTGCCAACACTACGTTTTCCGGTTCCTGGTCGCCACTCGAGAACTTTTCTGCCCCAACGGCTATCTGTTCTACGAGCTATGTGCCCCGCCCACTGCTCCTTAAGTTTGGCGATTCTGCGGGCTATGTCATTACAGTCACTCAGTCAGTAAGAATAGAATAGAATAAAAATTTATTGGACCCAAACTAAAACACACACAGGTTATTTACAATACATAACAATATAACAATAAGGTCCTCCGCACACGGAGCTACTTAAAAAGAACTAGTTACATACTCAAATTACACAAGTAACGGACAAAATTTTATCGCACTAATATTATAAAGAGGAATTTGTATGTTTGTGAGTTTGTTTGTAGGGGGTAATAATCTTCGAGTCTCACGACTCTTGGCTCTGTCTACCCCGTAAGGGATAAAGACGTGATTCTATGTATGTATGTAAAAGATATATCCAGTTGTATAAGTCCAAAATCAATTTGCCCGTAACCCAGAAACACTCTCGTCTTGGTGCTTAATATTGCATCGCCAATTGCAGCGGCTGCAGTTGAGACGGCACTTTATTGCAGTTTTGTGCAGCGGCACAGATGGGTTTTGTTAAAAAACGAGTAGAAGATGAATTATTTATTATGCAAAAAACTGACAGTGGAGGCATACAACATACATACATAGAATCACGTCTTTATCTCTTACGGGGTAGACAGAGCCAGGAGTCGTGAGACTCGAAGGCCACGCTTAGCTGAATAGTGGTAGTAGTATAATTCGTTAATACTACTAATAATATGAATGCAAAAATTTGGATGTGAGTTTGTATGTTGTTACTGAATCACGCGAAATGTACTGATTTTGATGACATTTGGTATACGGCTAGAAAAATACTGGGAATAGCACATAGGGTACTTTTTATCCCGATATTCCCATGGTAGAGAAGCCCCGGGGCGCAATTGGTATTATAAATGCGAAAGTTGAGGATCCCGGCGACTCGGCCCGATGCTCACTCGACCCGCGGGCCGAGTCGCCGGATTTTTGAGAGTTTGTGAGGATGTTTCTTCAAATTCACTCAACGGATTTAGATTAATTATCGTATACGAATATAAAAACACCGGGAATAGCAAATAAGGAACTTTTTATCTCGAAATTCCCACGGAGGCGATAAAATAAAATTTAATTTGATCAAGGACTAAAAAATTCACACCAGAAACTATAGCAACAAGAAAGCCAATCTAGAAACTTAATAAAAAAAAACACACTTTATGCTCCAGCTTTAAATAAACAAGATTCCAGTTTCCAATCCTAAGAATAACGTAATAAAACTGCAGTCTAATAAATTCTACACTAACACTTAGAGTAAACAGCGCAAAGCTGCGAACTGCAATTTTGCAAAAATATACACATAACAAAGTCGTAAAATGGGCTGCAACACTAATATAACTCATGCTTTAAAAGGTAGTGCCGGAACTACAATAGTTCACCACCTGGGCACAAGTTTAATTTGGCGCCCATGGTTACTAGTTTTATTTGTGTCAATCCACTTGAAAATGTACCTTATGGTCGTTGGCACTTACGACAATGTGCTCATAATAAGCTAAGTAAACACGTATGATTTCTTTTTCTATAAGCGCCAACGACCATAAAGTACCTTTCTCGTGGATTGACACATTTATTAATTTTGAGTTTCAACTGTTTAAGCCCATGTACTTTAAGAGCGAGAGCATGCCTAATCTCATTTTAATGCCAGCTGTAAATTTGCAAAATAAATTAAAACAAGTACCACCTCTAATAATACTACTACAATCTACTTGTAAATAAAAAAAAATTAAACAAAGTTACCATTTTCCTTTCAAGTAATTCTCGTCTAACGTTATTTGCTTTATTAATTTTACAAATACATACTTATATGTATTTAGAAAATTCTTCCTTGTTGCTTTTATGTTCTAATCCAGAGGTTCCCAAAGTGGGCGATAACGCCCCCTTGTGGGCGCTGCAGGTCTCAAGGGGGGCGGTAAGAGACCCAGAAAGAAAATGTTTTTTTTTTTGCTAGGAGCTTTATTTAGCTAGGAGGCCTCTTAAACAACGACTGCAAGAGCTCTCGACTCTCAACAACAACTTGTGAACATCAACTAATATGAATTAAAAGATTGCTCAAACTCGGTTCTATATTTCTCTCCGCGTATTTCATATATCTGTCCTATTTTATTGAATATAGAAAAAATGAAAATCATGTCAATCGGTCGCTCCGTTTCGTAATGAAAGTAGACACAAACAAACAAATAAAAAGGCAACATGTCTGTTGCCACGTTCGCATTTTAATAGTTATTAGTACTCGTAGATATCTATCATGTTTTAACAAGTTTTTGTTAAATAACCCGAATTGTGCATTCCTGTATGTTACCTACTGCGCTCAGGTTTCAAGTTGCAGGTTATAGTAAAAGTTTCGTTTATAATTCTCCGTTAATATACATATATAGGTCACAATAATTAATTAATTTAATTTGAAGTTATAGTGGTTTTTAAAAAAGTGAAAAAATGGGGGCGCTAAAAAATATTTATTCTCAAAGTGGGCAGTAGACAAAATAAGTTTGGGAACCACTGTTCTAATCGGTAGACAGTCCTGTCCCTGAGCTGGCTACACACACATATCGCATTATGGGACCAGGGCAAAATAATTTTTGACGCCCCATTTAGGAACAAACCGTGTGATAAATCGAGCCTTTTCTTCTAGGTCCAGCTCTATGTCCATTATTTAGAAGATATGAAAACACATCCTTGTGTATATATATCCATCCGTTTTTTCGGAATATTGGATAAAAATAAGTTAACCTCAGAATTGATGGACTCATTAAACCACCATCGAATAAAACGGGTCAATTCGCTACATTTTAAACTTGGTTTTTATAAGCATCATAAAATAACGCCATAGTAACCGTAAAACTCAATTCCCACGGAATATAGCATAAACCACGCAATCATTTTTAGTTCCAATTTACTAGTACTGAAAAAATATTTTATCTCAAAAATGGGTAGGCTAATAAATCTGTTCGGAGTGGCTCAAAAACAAATGATAGTTATGGCAATAGTTGAATAAATAACGTTATTCTGAATTTTAAATTTAATAGGCATTGTTTGACGGCAGCGTTGTTAAGAGGATATACATACAATAGAGCAGCGAAAATCAATACATATAATAAAACTGTAACTGGTCTGTGTCTGTACATAGGATATATTTAAGAAAAAAAAATACAAGGAGTCTTTATAGGGCTAATGTACAATCTCTCTCTCTCTTTAGTCGTATTTCCTCATGACTGAGGGTCGTGGTCATTATATGGAATGAAACACATACAACGACTCTTTTGGCAATGTTAATGGAGTGGTTTGCCATTGCCTTCTCCATTTCACACACTAGCTGATAATCATCAACCAGATGCAGGTTTCCTCAAACAATGCAACTAAACTAACGTACCTACAATAATTTAAATTTATTTCTTACTTGTTGAAAATATGTAAGACTAGCTCCCCGCCCTGGCAACGCTTAAGCGCTCGGGAGGTACATACATAAAATGTCACTCAAGATAATGTAGCTTTCTATAGGTAATTTTTTTTTTAAATCGGTTCAGTAGTTCCGAAGATAACCCCGTACAAACAAACTCATAAACTCACAAACTTACAAACACTTCCTCTTTATAATTATTATTAGAATGATTTCGCATAGAATAAAATTAAAATGAATTAAAAAGCTAAAAGAACAGAGAAAATACATGAAAATGAAAGAAATTAAGGGCAAAAACAAATGACAAGAAAAACAAACATATAGCTTAAAAAAAATTAAAAAAAAATTAAAGCATCCAAAATGTCGAGTACGATGGCGGTGGCGCCCGGTCGTGAATGTATTGCCTTAAAAACGGTTATTTTAGTAACGTTATCGTTAACCGCTACTGCTATAAATAACCTGCATTGTAACGACGACGCCATTGTTATTTGGTGTGACGTCACGATGTTATCGCGAACTAGAGATACAGTCACCAATTCTGAAACCTATCAAAATCATCGCAAACTCGCCGTTAATACCTGTACATAGAGGTGCATTTAGGGTATCTTGATTGTTCAGACATTTACTTTTATCTAAGACAGCAAATTATATTGCCTGCGGCTTTACCTGCGTGAATTCTAGTCGGCTATGACGCATAATATATGTTGGGATAAATTATTATAAAATTACGTATCATCTCGAGTCGAAATGGCAAAAATCTGATTTTCTTGACCAGTATTTGGCCACTTCCACCAACCCTATCGTTGGCCTTATTCAGGTCTTCCAAGGTACAGGAGTATGGGCAGTTGGGACATGTTAAAAGATGAGCCATAGATTGGACGATTTCACAATCACATACGCTATCAGACGAGTACCACCTGACTCGGTTCTCACGGCATCTCCCAACACCAGCCCGGAGTCTGTTTAGAGTCCTCCAGACTGCCCAGGGGAAGTCACCACCCGGTGGGAGCTTAAAATTACATACTTATAAAATATACAAACACATAAGACAAAAATTAATACAGACGAAAACAGCTACTACATATTTTTGGTTTTATGTAAGTATGTCAAAAGAAATAATACAAAAAAAAATACCAATAGAATGAAAAAGGACTAGAAATTAATCGAGAGAGGAACAACAAAAAAGGCACGGCCTAGTAGGATAAATACGGAAAAATCCAATTTATTCTGGTACAGCAATAGACCTTTAACCTATTAATTTTATAGATTTAAACCTGCCCCATCACACCGTTAAGTAATAAAGCAGTATTTACACAAGTGTTTCACAACGCAAACTGAGGAACACGCGATTTTAAAACCGCTGAACTGCGCCAATAAACCTAATTATGAAAGTAGTTCTCGTTGCGAGCACGGGTGACTGTCACACCGAAGCGTAACAGTCAAAAATTCACATCATAGTTTTTATTTATTAATTATATAAAATTATTTATTAGGTCAAATATTACATTTATACATATTTGAAACAGATATGGCAAAAATTGTTTCATATTTTTATAATAAATATATGGTTAAGCTTTAATAATGCTTATCGATTATACATAATTAAAATAAATATTCTGATTGTAGTAGCGAGTTCTGTTTATGTGTTACAGAATTGGTTTTCGCACAAATAACATATTTATGTTTGTGCTCTGACTGTATTTAATTTGGAGATAATTATTTTATTAATTCTAGGTTTCACCCACTGATAAATAAATTAATCTGTCAAATGCAGAAAATGTATTTTTATACAAATTCAATTTATCGTGTTCGAACAAACTCATTAAAACGATGTAATAACCAATTTGTGTTTTCATGGATTGTTTAAAAATCTGCAATTTTTTTTAAATTACACAACGGTGTAAAAAAAGAGTTAGCGTACGAAAAAAAACCGCATTTTACGATCGGCCCAGTTCCAACCGCACTCGTAAAATGCATTTAAAACAGTTCAAGAGTACTCGCCGTTTATTTTGAATTTTACCCGGCACTTAAAAAAACACAAGTATTTTTACTTACTACAAAAAAATCCTGTTAGTTTTGAATACATTTCAATACATGGATTTTATTAGGCTATCCAGGATGCCAAATTTTTCACGCAAGCAAAGCCGCGGTAAGCTAGTGATAAAATGCTTGTAGGTACTTGTTGTGAAGTTCAAAAAAAATTAGAGCAAGATTTTTATAGACTTTATCTTAAATATTTGCATTTGGTTACAGTCAACCAAATACTTGACATGTAAAGAAAACAGCTAAAACGCTTAGAAAAACAAAAATATAAGCCGTCAAAAGCGCCACACGATGAATCCGAAATCTAAATAATGATCATTTAAATCACGGAGGTCATCAACGTTGAGACCATCTGTTGCGATCTTTAACAGAATTATTATAATTTAATCAAGCAAACAATTTATTCAGTGGAAAATCCTAATTAATGACAACCCTAAATTCATAAAATTTAAGCAAGTGATCCAGTAGTAATCTTTCTGAGATAAGCTATGCTTTCGCATTGAGCTCAAATTTTATATTTCGCCAAGGAAAATAAAGTTTGCCAATCGAAATAAAATTAATACATATAAAAAAATGGGAGATCTTTTCCTCATTTTCCTCCTTTCTTTCTTTTATTATTTTTATTCTTTATTTTTATGTGTTTAAAAAAACATCTTTTCAACTTGATTATATTAGTCTGTACTAAGTACCTATATAAATTTAGCACCGACTGATTAATATAATAAAGTTGAAGAGATTTTAAAATGTAAATTGCTTCAAGATAACATTTTATAGAAACATTTTATAAAATATATTATAAAATTTATCCTTTGAGACTTCGCGAAGTTAAGAAAAAAGTTGACAATTGGTTGAAAACGCTCAACTACGACGAAACAGAAGCGCTAGTTAAATGATATTATTTATACACACGACTTACACACATATACACACACAAAAACATAAACATACACACATTATTATTTTTATTTTGTTTATTAATTAATTTGTTTGAATTATTTTTTATTAAAAGTGTTTTGCAATGAATGTATGTTAAGATACAGTAGGATTTTCTGATACAGGCATACTTTGCTTCCTAGAAAGTCCTAACAATGTATCTTTGAACACTTTGTAGTGAAAGAAATAAACGCATTTTCATTTTCACTAAAAAAAATTGAAATTAATTCGATACGGATAAAATATTTAATTCCTTTTAATTTCTATGTCATTTTAATATAGTTTAAGATTAATTAGAATTAGAATAATTGTTATTTATATGAATTTATAACATTTAAACACATTTTTTAAGTATAAAAACTTTTATATTTATTATAGCTGGTTTTATGGACATGCCTAAAAAGGCTTTAATTAAATCCGGGTTTACTGTAATTAGAAAATAGTAGATAAAATCTATATTTAGCTGGTCTGGAAGCATGTTTGTAAATTTTGTAATCTGTTCAAGAGTTTATTTAACCTATTTAGAACTCGACTTTATTACGTCCGCATAAAGGGCCATGTAGAGTAACTTTTATTGCAGTTAACTGTACATATTTTGTGCTCATTTTTACATATAATTAAACTAAAACTGATCTATATATCTAAGCGATACCACAGGGCGGGCGCTTCATAGAAACGGCGAGTTAAATATGCCTACTACTACTACAAATGAAACTGTATATCCGTGAACACGTCAGTAACACGTCAATGTGTGCGTTTTCATAGTCGAACGTCCCACAGTTACACAAGAACGGGGGAGAAGTGCGGAAGGAGCGGGGGGGTGCCATATTGCGGGAGGGGCAGGGAGTTTCCTTTCTGTACGTAGTACTAATATTAATTCTGTGGCGATACTAAAGAAAAATATATGATCTCTATAATGCCAATAGAGGCCATAATGATTATTTTAAGGAATTTTTATTTTATCTATCTGCATGCTTTTACGCGTATCACAAAAATATTTCCATGCTGGTCTGGGAGCGAAGAAAACACATAGAATATGCCAGCTGCTTCTCTTCCCGCGCAGATTGTAAAAGTCAATCGAGGGAAAGGGCTTTAAACTGGGGATTCCTCCACTCATAGGCGATGGGCTAGCAACCTGTCACTATACCTGAATCTCCTTTCCATCAGAGAGCCCACTATTCAGCTAAGCGTGGCCTTCGAGTCTCACGACTCTTTGCTCTATCTACCCCGTAAGGGATAAAGACGTGGTTTTATGTATGTATGAACAAAAATAAACGAATGAAATTCGATCTGATTTTCACAATTGTGTTGCTTGAGGTCTAGCTTAAAAACTGGCAAATGTTCGCCAACACTTAGAAATAGTAAATTCCGTGCGAACGAAATCGTAGGCAAAAGCAAGTATTTCTTGTAATACATACATATTATTATCACGCCTTTTTCCCGTGGGGGTAGGCAGAGACTAGCGATTTCCACTTGCTACGATCCTTACAGATCTCTCTTGCTTCCTCTATACTCATCACTCTCTTCATACATGCTCTCCGGTTATGAGTGCTCCTAATATCTCCCTTTTTAAGGAAGTCCGCAATCTGGTCTGGTCTATTTCTTGTAATCTATATATAAAAAATATGTATATAGAGGTTAAGTTAATCCTCTACTCTCCTTGTTACATAGAATTTGCGTATCAATGGAATCTAGCTCGATCGTATCAACTAGTCTAAAATTCAAATTCCGATACGTAGCGCATTCGACTCGGATCCCATCACTACGCCAGAGTGAAATAAGTACAGTCGACTACAAATATGTCTGTTTATTTGCAACGGATGATCTGGACGCGATGGAAAGACTGGAACTAACGTACACTGTGAATTGACATTTGTATGTGTATACAATAATGTTTAAATAAACGTTAACATTTAAAATAAGCTGTTGCTTTCAAATGCTCATTTAAAAATCTGTGTATATAAAATGAGGGTTATCGTATTTACGCTCACTTACGTCACAGAACTAATATAGTAATACTACGTGCGGGTCTGACGCAGAATGTGCACTTCGCAAAATGAGCACTCATCAAAAATTTTACATTTCGCAGAATGTGCATTTCTCACAAGGGGCACTTCTCATAATGTGCATTACTCAAAACGATCACTTCGCAAAATGAGCACTTCGCAAAATTTGCACTTCGCAAAATGTGCACCGTTCTATGATTTGACTAAATCTATCGTAAAACAAAGTTTAGGCTCAAAACAGATTAGTTATGTATGGGTACAGCGTAGTCAAAATAAAATTAACACTTTTACAAGTAATCATTTATTTAAAAAAAAATGTTTTACCTGATAAGGTTGATCATAAACGTTAAACATATTGGAATGTTTTTACAAAAAAATAATAAAAAAAATAATCAACATTAACTTAACTTTTAAGTACAAATATCAATCACATTTAGATCACTTAGTATATAATACTAATCTCACCCATTTTACAAAAAAATACTGTTGGAGCGTGAGCTCCAAATAATAATCTTCAGGGTCGTTGTATAGTATAATTTATTGATAAAAACATAAGACCTAAAACAAATATAAATAACGGTTAGAAAAGATAACACACTTCACTATAAATTTAGAATCACTTCCGAAAGAACCAATAAAACTTACCCTGGACGGGTCTATGTTGTTTTATATATATATACAGTAGAACCTCGTTAAGTCGAACCTCGATAAGTCAAAAACCTCCAAATCTCGAAAAAATGTTTTGTTCCCTTCCCTTCAAACACCAAAACCTCCATTACTTGAAATCTGGACCCTCTGTTAGTCGAAATAATCACAGAGTCCCTCCAAGCCATTTTGGTACATATTTTCACTCTATAACTCGAAAAATTAAATTTGACCTCTGTATCTCGAACATAGCAACGTTTTATTTTACAACCTTTACAACTTGATCATTTGGAATTTATAACCTCTATTGTTCGAACAAAAATAAGTTACCGACTTTAAGAACTTGCCGACAATGTGAGTACACTATTGTTTCTTAGAAAACATTTTAGGAGTATACGATAATAAATTTATGACTCACGTAAACACGTGTTTGCTTGCTTGGTGTCAGGTGGTCAATTTTGATTTCCTTTGAAATTTAGCTAAGCAAGTCATTTGTTTTCGACTTAAATACTGCCAGATGTGATTCAGTAGCTCAGAAAACCGATACTAATGATTTAGATGACATAGAAGACGTGAATAGTACATGCGCTCCATGGGTTTCCATCAAAGAGGTGCGAACCGCATTGAATACCTTACGTAATTTTATAGAGCAGACCAGTAACTCTGAAGAAGAAGAATTTTCTGCTCTTTATAGATTAGACAATGCTATAGATAGAGAACAATTAAATTATCAAAAGCAAAAAAAAAATACTGACTTTTTTAATGCCATATTTTTTATTTTAAAATGATTTGAAATAATGTTGTTTTATAATAAATAAAAATATGTTTGTCACCTCTGCAAGTTGAATTTTTATTTATTTTACCTCTCTAACTCAAAATTTATAAGAAAAAACTCAAACTCTTTATGTCGAATCAAAATCCGCCTAAGTCGAAATCCTCCATAAGTTGAAAACTCTATAACTCGAAATTTTTGGCGTCTCCCTTGATGTTCGACTTATAGAGGTTCGACTGTAAAATATATTTTAGATATATTATTTATCTTTACAATGTTAGACGATAAGTGATTTACATAAACTGAGTCAAGAATGATATCAAAATGCAGAATCGAATGTGTATGAATACAGTTTAAAATTTATGACAGGTGAAATAAGTATGTATGTGCCAGCGCACGCATAAATGGATCCAAAGAGGATGAACGCGTCGCCGCGTTACACTGTGAAGATTGAAGCAGGTTTAAACTATATAATGAAGTGAAATACGTCATAAACTCCAAAAAAAAAACATATTTTTTTTTTACTAAAAAACAGATTAAAGAATCAACATTATAACTTAAAATTAAAAACATCAATCAACTACTTGGAAAAGTGTTAATTTTATTTTAAATACGCAGTACCCAAACATAACTAATCTGTTTTGAGCCTAAATTTTGTTTTACAATAGATTTATTCAAATCATTGAACGGTGCACATTTTGCGAAGTGCACATTTTGCGAAGTGCTCATTTTGCGAAGTGATCGTTTTGGGTAATGCACATTATGAGAAGTGCCCCTTGTGAGAAATGCACATTCTGCGAAATGTAAAATTTTTGATGAGTGCTCATTTTGCGAAGTGCACATTCTGCGTCAGACCCCTACGTGCTTACGTCAAAGGTACAATACTGTCATTTGAATTTGACACATTGACACTGACAGTGACAGAGCTTTGCACCATCTGACCATAGACCTATAATATACGCCAGTACATCTGACCGAGAAACATGAAATTTTGCAGAGTGGTTCTTTATAGTTACATATAGCGAAAACTCGTAAGTGAACACTAAGAAAGGAATGTTTGTTTGTTTGGAATACTACTTCTAAAACTCAAATGAGTCTAAAAAATGAAAATCACGAGGGCAAATGCGATGGCAAAAGCTAGTCCGTATAAAGATTTTCTGCGAGCGAGTGTAGGAGAGGTTGTGCGATTCCTACACCGCGTGATCGCGTTACTTGTTAAATTGAAGAGAGATTGCCTCTAACGCAGCCCCGCATAGGGCACCCTGTTACACCGTGCCGTAATGTTTAAGATTTCATTGTTTGTTTTTTTCTTTTTCTGGCATTCAACTTTCTTGCCAGGAAAAATTAAAAACTGGACGATAATAAACCGGATGGTTGTCAAAAATATACATTGACATTTAGGTCAACTACTATCAGGAGAAATAATATTCAATTGTACAAATTAAAGTTGCCAAGACTTATGAGCCTTTTTTAGTGTAATAGAACGCTGAATTAGATGGTCTACCAAATAGAACGCCTGAGATGGTCTAAGGCGTATTATTTAAGTAGGCACGAAAGGTTAAGCTTTAACCGAACCTCACGTAAACACCTTTTCTGCTTATTTAAAGAGCCATACTCCTGTCGTTGCGGTTACACACAACAAGTTTCTAGAGTAACGAACAGGAACACGTGTAATAAAAACGAATATTTTCCACTTCTGTGTAACGTACACCCTTCCTAATGCGTTTCATTATGTGTGAACGAAAATTTGATACATCTCTCGCGTGATACCTGGCCTTAACGCGTTTGATCAAACCAGTGATTTAAGGAGAGTGATAGCCAATTTTCAATTCGGTGTGATGTAAGACCGACTTGTTTAGGGGTGTCTATTGATATTTACGTAAAAGGTCAATTTGCTGATGGAATTTTTAATGTGTCAAAACTTGTAAATTGGGAAAATTCGATGTGCGGATGAAATTTTGGGAGATTGTTTCGCGGATGTGATGCGGTTATTTTGTAATTTACTTTTAACGTAGAATCATGTTTTTTTTTATAATGTTTGTTTAGATTTGTGCTTGTGTTGTGTGCTTGATAAAAACTTAAGATGCCTTTTACAAATAGAAAGAATTTCTGTATAACAGCAGGGCCTAGTCAATAGATTTGGATCCAAAATGCTACCAGGATTCCATAAAACTGTTTAATGTCATCAATGGGAAAGATCGCAATAGAAGAGGAGATTTAAAAAAAATTGATAGCGTAAATAAAGAAAAAAAAAATTGGAAATTGGACCCGAGGGGATGAAATGGATTAAAAACGAAATTGACGCGGGCGAAGCCGCGATCAATACCACTTAATACACGTCTATCCAACATTAGGTTATTCACCGAGTCCACGTAGCTGATACTCAAAACCATAAGGCTAGATTTTTATTTTTTTATTTTACTTGGAGACACAGACAGCTGAGGAATCGGGATGTCAGATATGGTTTTTGCCTATGTTGGTGAGGGACAGGTAGTATATTCTGAGAGGCTCATTTTTGTCAAGATTGACATTTTTGGTGTGTTTTGGTTCCATAGAATTTGTGAACAATCTGTAAAAAAATTGAATTTGGAGCACACTATTATGAACGTTTTTGTTTTTTTATTATGAAAATCAAGTTTATAAGTCTTAAAATAATGTTTTTTTTTTCTATATTTAAGCTCAAAACCCTAACAAAATGAAAATATATCAGCATTTTTTTACACAGGACCGTCGGAGTCCGTCGGTGCGTGTCGGTCCGTCGGTAAATCATTCCTTGTGAGCTCGACCGACAAATTAGCTGTACAATGAAAAATTCTAATTTATAGGCTCATGTATGTTAAACCAGTTAGATTTTGATGTATATCTTGAGAGATTGTGATATGTGAGCATAGACATAGCAAATTTTATTTATTTATAAATCTGACATTTCATATAAAAATTAAATATTCGTCCACCTAGATAGTCATTTAATTGTAAGACACATGTTGTAAGTGATGTCTTTGGAGAAAATGCAGCAGTGGGGTTTGTTGCGCCGCCTCTTCTCCACTTGCGATTTGGAGGCGGTGGTGGTAACCTCAGTTTTAAGTAATTATATGACGTCAACTAACTATAAAACAAGAATATGACGATTTAAAAGTGCTATTTTTAAGCCTATTTAAATAAAAACAATTGACTATGAATTATGTTTTTTTTTACTTAGCCAATAGGTCCCACTGCTGGACAAAAGCCTCCCCTTATCTCTCCAACTACCTCTATCCCTCGCTAGCTGCTGCCACCGGCTATCAAAGGCCGTCAATTCATCAGCAATGATGTTAAATCTATATCATTTTAATTTTGAGTTATATAACTTGTAGAATTCAAATCAATAATCAGATTTTTTTTTTAATTAGCCTTAGGTCGAGAGTCTTGAAAGAAGGAGAGAGATGCCTTTGCCCAGTACTGGGACATTGATGGCTATTGAATGATAATATTCTGATTTTTATTACAATTATATAAAAACATCTAAAACTCTTCCATTTAAATGTTAAGAGAATTGATTCGAAATAAAATTACATGCAATAAATTATATTTTAATGATGTTTTTCTGTTTGTATTAAATACGCCACGGGGTCTACACCAACTATTTGGTAGAGAAAGGCTGAAAAGAAGAAGAAGAAGAAGAAGAAGAAGACGCCACGGGGTTACGCTCTAGTGGGAATTTCAAACATAAAACCTTAAATTATTAAACAATTCAAGGTTTACTCGACTGTAAATAAAATAGTAATTTTATCAGTGTTCAGTAGTTTTTGAACGAAAGTGTACCTAATAAGTAATAATCATCACATTTTTTTTCTACAACTTTATGATCCTATCCTTCTAATAAACATTTAAAGAATAGTAAGCATAACATTTTCAGAGAAACTCCATCATGAGGCAAGAACCCCGGCTATGAGAGCCGTGAGACTCTAAAGCCACGTTTAACATTTGTCAGGTATTCCATCCTACTAAACTCAAATACAGTCACCAGCACACCGTCATCCTAATTTACAGCAAATTCAACGTTTTTCCGCCACATAGAGTTCAATACAGTTATACTAGACAGGCAGTGAACAGTAAGAAAGTTTATGGTAAAAACTTTCAATAACTATGCGTATTAAAATACTCAATTAAAATCAGTAAAAACCGGTTTTATTTTCAAACACGGAAGTGACGCCGTCACTGCCATCCACAGAAGTGAGGCAGGAACTGTTGCGGATTCAATTAAAACTCGGACTATTGACAAATTGGCCGGTTTCCAACTCCGAGTTCGCGGGAATGTTATGGTGTTGTGAAAATGCGAGTGTCGTGTCGACATTTCGCTTTTCAACTTCTGGAGTTTTATTTTACAGCTTTTTGGTTGGTTTTATTGCGATGAAATTGAGGACATTATTTGCACTTAGTTTTAGACAGCTGTAAACAGTTCTCGCTTTTGCTTAAATTTGTGTTTTGAAAGAGCAGATATGTGTTTGTTATTGAAATTTAGTTTTAAATCCCAAATAATAACATCATACCTGAAGATTGTTTAATGTACAACATTAACTGGATCAATAAGTTTAATAAAAAGGGAGCACCTATTTTTTGCTCAGTTCAGTTTAGGTTATTCTGAAGGACTTTGATCAAGTCTGATCAATCACAGGATATAATCTTATTTAATATCATAAATAGGGGTCTCTATTGTTTCCCCTAATTTTTTGTACTCCTAATGTAGTTTGGTGCACAAACTTTTAGTACAACATTTTTTCGTACATTTTTATGAATTCTAATTTAGTTTAGCCTATTTTTGATTGCCCTAAGTTTTTATCGCCGTATGTTTACTTCCCAAATAAGTCATTAGGCCTAATAATTGATTATTTCTAATATTCACAAATACTAATTAATATTTCGTACAAAGTAATTAAGCACAAAAGTGTAAAACCTAATTAATTCTGTTATAATAATTTCTGATAATTATTACAAAGTATTTAAATCTAATAGGGGGGACTTAAATTAAACATTGATGGATTTGTGTTTGAAAAATGTCGAGAAGTAAAAGAAAGTTATATTAGGCATGTGAACTAAAACGTGCAGCATGCAAGCAAGCAAGCAGCATGCAAGCAAGCAAGCAGCACGCAAGCAAGCATGCAGCATGCAAGCAAGCATGCAGCATGCAAGCAAGCATGCAGCAGGCATGCAGCAAGCAAGCAAGCATGCAGCATGCAAGTATTTCTGGGTGGCTCCACCAGAAGACTCGCTCCGTCGGCCTTTCGATTCTTTCGTGCACTCGACCTCGCTACGCTCGAGAGGTCGCCGGCTCGCTTCGCTCGCCACCTCCCCCCCTCGCTGCGCTTGGGCCTCGTGCCCTCATTTTCTCAGGACCTCTTTCGCGAGCTTCTGGTTCCGCGCGAAGGAATAACACTCTAGTATAGGGCAAACTTGAGCCACGTGGAGTCGGGGTGCTCTAAGTCGGATCTGTCACTTATGAAGAATTTTTGGAATTATTATTAGTAGTGCATTACTAACATCATTCTGAAAATGATTGACGACAGACTGGACTGTCCTTATCTCCGGCACTGCTGTGATAGACATGTCACAGTACCCATGCCGGTGAGAAGGTACTAATAGTAATAATTAAATTTACTAATATAATGATTCAATTAGTTATAATTATAAGAAGTGATTATAATAGTAAGTAATAATTGTCTCAAACAAATTTATACGAGGATATCGTTACGTGTAAAAATTTAAAAGCCAAACGATTTTAGAACATCTAATAATAGAGACTCAAAAATTGCATCTAATAATTATTAGGCTAAATTATTATTGTGCAAAAACATCAATTAGGCGAGACAATAATTGTGCATAACAAGTTTAGGCCAATAAGGTTCGGCGAAGTGAAATTAGAGACAAAAATTTTAAGCGAAACAAAGGGCACCCCATAAATAGAGATATTTGTATTTGTGACTCAATAAGTCCTAAAACGATTGATGAAAATACGGAGAGGATTTGTTATAAATTAATAAATAGGGTTAGTAATTTTTATTCCAAAACTACAGGAGAGATATTAAATGCCTTATATCCTGACGTGAGAATTACTCTAACAATGTTGCAGCGCGTAACAAACAATCAGTCATTTGAAAGCTGACCCACATCCAATCCATTTATCGCTTAACAAACACTAAATTTTGACATGTTTCTCGGCAATTACTGGAATCCCGTGATCGTCGGGTTGAATTTTTCGGTTAAATATTTTAGGTTTTAACAAAAAGGCCTTTGACGTTGTTTAACAGGAAACTAAATTGATTGTTGAATTGGACCTAATATTGACTCGGTAAAATGTACTTCATATTATGTGAAACAATTTTTTTTATTTAAGCTACACAATAACTCAAATTCGTATACAAAATATTTATACTACTTTATACCATGTCACTTTTGTTTTAATTACACAAAATACCATTATTTTCTTTGTTCTGGGTCATTAAATCTTTCCTTTAATCATCACCATATCGCCTTAAACATTCTGTTTACGAAAATCCCTCAAAAGAAATAAAGGAAGAGAGAATGTAATATAAAATCCAATAGTATAAATTCCGCCGTTCAATTCTAAACACTGGCTGTCATTCGCAAGAGTGAAAAAAAAAATGTTGAAAAAAAAAACAATTTCCATGTAAGATTAATCTTTCAGACGACGTCACCGGTTCTTTTCAGGCTCACGTACTCTTGTATGGAAGTATAGCTGGCTGTGTTTGGAGTGTGGTCCAAGTTGTAAGAGTTTGGCTAAAACAAGCAGCCAAAGAGACTGCTGTTTGCCCTGCTGACCCCAGCACGTGTAGCAATGGCTCAATTCAATTTTTTACATATTTATTTGGAAATTAAATAAACCTGGGAATTTCGGGAAATGTGCTATATCCGGTATTTTTCTACCAGTATACCAAATTTCATGATTGAGTTACATACATACTCGCTCACATGCAAACTTTCGCACTTATATGTGTGTGGTGTGAAGTGAGATTAGTTGATTACTTTGATGAAGTGTTTACGGCGAAAAAAAGGTCAATGGTTACGTTATGTAAGGGTGCTTATCGTATTATTAATAACCAAATAAAATCAGCAAATGATAATATAAGAATTAAACCGTTAAACACAGAAGTCTCCACAAGATAAACAAGCCAATTATTAAAAATAAAAAACACGACTGACGAGTTTTTGCTCAATAAGTACATACAAACATATAAGTTATATACATTTTTGAAATCGCCTTTTAAAGCCCTTCAATTTGATACCCCACTCGATAAGATTGATCAAATTTTATTTTTTTGGTCTCCTATTTATCGCATATATAACCCGCCATTTTGTTTTTATGTTGACGTCATATAGCCTATGTCACTCGGAAGAATGCAAGGAATCTAAAAATACATCTCACATCAAAATCTGTTAAGCCGTTCAGGACTTATGGTGGAATAAAGAAACTTACATACATACATACATGAACCCTGAAAACATAACACTCCTTTTTTGGTCAGTCGTGTAAAAAAAGATACAAACAAGGTTGTTAATAGTAATTAACACACATTAAACATAACGTTAACGTTATATTTACACGTCTACATTTTTGTATTGTATTAAAATTTGTTGTGGATGTTTTTTTATCTATATATGTATGTAAATTTTTTGTTACGGTCAAATGACCCTTCTGGTATCCACGGAAGACCAGCGTCGCGGTCCTTGCCACGACACATTGCTGAGTGGAGACCTTTTTGGTGCATAATATTAATAATATCTTTTTTTTTTCTGTGTTTATATTTTATGTGCATGTGTCAAATATTTATTTTTTCTTTCTTTCTTTATAAAATATAGTATCGTTGATTTAGTATCCCATAACACAAGCCTTGAACTTAATTTGGGGCCCATATTATTATATATTTGTTTCCCAAAACAAATTTTAATACTTTTACGCTCCCTCCTATAACTTACAACTACCAACCTATGAGGGGCGTTTAAGTATTCACCTACCACCTGGAAGTGACTGCAGCCTGAAGGGTGTATTGTGACGCCTAGACAGACGCACCGCCTTATTATGCATATACACGTAAAACTGGAAGCCTTATGAGCCTGTACGGCTGGATACGCGTACATTGTCTTATCACAGCTTGTACGGTGTTGACGACGTGTTTTCTCTTGCTTTTTGGTATTTTACAAGCTTTTATTTAACGTGTAATGTTGTAACGTGTAACGCTTCCATGCTGGTCTGGGAGCGAGGAAATAACATAGAATGCGCCAGCTGCCTTTCTTCCCGCGCAGATTTTAAAAGTCAATCGAGGAAAAGCGATGTACCGCCGAGAAATTTCTTGTTCCCGAAAATTTCTTCACTTGAAAATTTCCGAAAATTCTCAGAAATTTCTCGAGTTTCTAGGAAAATTTTCCGTTCTCGAGAAATTTCCAGGAAAATTACCGCTGTTTCTTTAAAAAATTTGGAAACAGCACATCACTAGCCCTGATGGTGCATCCAGGTTTGGTTTTCAACGAAGGAACTCCTTAACGGTTTGTTTCTTTGTGACATCATAAGAACCGACTCTGAATTTCTATTTTTAGTTTTTATGTTTTTTTGGCACGTGACAGATTTAAAACTTTAAAGCAGATGTGGACTGAAGTCCATAGCGACTAAACTGGTTCTCAGAAAATTTTACGAGACTGCATTGCGAGCGATAAAAAATCGATTAAGCTCGCGATAAGTTAAACAACCGTTGTTTGCACTACAAAATGGCTTCCTAGAATAGTGTGGGCGTCAAAATGGCCGCCGTTAGGGTTGGCCAAACGTCTTTCTTGCTGAAATCGCGTGAGCCCTGTGACTTAATGACTGTAATTACTTGTGTGAAAATTGAGTTTAAAATAAACATGTTACTGCATTATTAAGGCATTGAAAATTAAACATGCATTGGATTGGGACAAATTAAATGTAAAATCAGCGCTATTAACGCCCGATTGATAAGTTGAACACTACACTGTGTGTGTGTGTTGAGTCACAACTGGATGAGGAAGGCTATAGAGACAGGGAGTTATGGAAGAGTATGAAGGAAGCCTATGTCCGAAGACGGTCAAAACAAAGACTGCAATGATAATGATGGTGATGGTGACGTTAAGTTGAAATGACTGTAGGAAGGCAAAAACCGTCCGAAAAAAAAAATATTTAATTAATGTTATGAATTATTATTATTGTTTATTTATTGTTATGTAAGTGAATCAATATAATATTTTTTCATTTTTTTTTATTACATACAAACATACGCCTGTATACCGCGGGACAAACTTGCACGCCTTGCACTTCCTAACATTGTAACACGAAATATAGTTTATTTTTATGCACTAAATTCACGATAGCCTAATATATAAGGCCATAACTTTCTTATTTCTATGTATGAAACACTTTACGTGATATTTCTAATGTAAAAAAATATTTTTAAAATGTTTGTAAAAAAAAATTACGAATTCACAACCCTAGTAATATATGTAACACGAACACTTATCGTGTTTGTCCGCCTGTCCGTCGATACGTCGAAATTATTTGTTTATTTAGCGGCCGCTGACAGATAATATCTCAGAATTGTCAGTTGACAACTATTTGTACAAACAAAACTACACAGATAAACCAGTATACAAAAATATTAGGTTTGAGTAATTTGTATTATATACTGGCTGGAGTTACTGAATAGAAAATACATATCAGTTTTACTCAACTTATATACAAAATTTAAATACACTTACACTAGCAGATGAAGAAGTAACTAATATACATACAATACCTTCTAATACCACGTCTCAAATGAGTAATAACAATTTTATTAACGCGTTTATACGCGTAATATAAAATTTTGAACGTATTTGGGATTTTGAACCAAGCACGTATCTAGCCGTGCCCCGGGGCTTCACTCCCGTGGGAATTTTGGAATAAAAGGTACCTTATGTGCTATTCCTGGTATTTTTCTACCTGTGTACCCAATTTCATCGAAATCCGTCTAGTAGATTTAGCATGATTGAGTACAACATCCTCACAAACTCACATCCAAACTTTCGCATTTATAATATAAGTAGGATTGTAGGATTATACCTAGCGCTAGCGAAATAGTTATAAAGTGAATTTCCACCAAAATAAAAATGAAAATGAAATGAAAATAGAAATTGATTGAATGAATTGATGAAACAATGATTTGATGAAGCCAGAGAGCTAAGCATTGCTATACAACTTGGCAATGCAGCCAGCCATTTGGGCTCTTGAGAGACTTTACAACTTGTAATTTTATTCTTTTTAGTTTATCAATTATTACTTGAAACTTTGTTATAATTGAAAGTGGGTTGACATATGCCGTAGGGAGGACGGAAGATTCTGAACTAGAGACCGTGGATGGGACGCAGAAAACAAGGCAAACCAGCTGCCCGTTGGAGTGACGACATCGCCAAAGTTGGAGGCCCATTATGAAAAAGGATAGCACAAGACCGTGAAGCTTGGCGTGCATTAGAGGAGGCTTATGTCATTCAGTAGATAAATTAAGCTGCTAAAGAAGAAGAGTACATACATGCATACATATTATCATGACTTTTTCCCGTGGGGGCAGGCAGAGAGAGACTAGCGATTTCCACTTGCTACCTCTATACTCATCACTCTCTTCATACATGCTCTCCGGTTATGGGTGCTCCTAATATCTCCCTTTTTAAGGAGGTCCGCAATCCGGTCGAAGATGTTAAAATTAACTTTATGAACGTAGGTTGCGACTGTAGAGACAATCAATGCTGTCAAGAGCATTCTTTGAACAACAATCGTAGGGAGGCTTCACAATTTCGACTGCAACCCCAACTTTCTCTTTCACCCCTCAGCACTCGAAATACGCCATTAAAGAAACATCCCTTTAAGTATAGATAGAGATGTGTGCAGGCTTTAGTCTTGTTATCAATTTTTGAAGATAACAATAGATTGTCTAGTCGAAAAAAAAATATCTTTCGAATGGCTAAAAGTTCATGTATTATTCCATTTTTGATAACTTTCATGCACGGAGCTTTCATGCAACAGCTTCAAAACAGATTTCGATTACATCCAGGAAAACTTTCCCATCTAAAGTAATGCATACAATTTTTTTCCCAAAATTCCCAAGGGAGCAACTACAATATATATAACTCAAAGGTGACTGACTGACTGACATAGTGATCTATCAACGCACAGCCCAAACTACTGGACGGATCGGGCTGAAATTTGGCATGCAGGTATAACATTGACATAGGCCTGCATCCGCTAAGAAAGGATTAACGCGAGCGAAACCGCGGGCGCCAGCTAGTTAATAATAAAGTTTCTTTATATTTGTGTTTGAAACCAGCAATAAAATAGAACTGTTCGTATTAAAACGCGTAGAAAAAAAATACCCTCATATGAAGGCTACATATGAAAGCCTTTGGCTACGAAAATATTGTGGTTCCGGTAGCGTTAGGGTTCCCTGGCCAACGGTTTGGTGCCAAATATAGCCTTTTAAAAACAAATTAAGTGTTTTTTTTTAAAAGGCATTTTCATGAAATGCTAAATATTTTGCCTTTTGGAAAAAAATCTCGTGTTTTGTTTTGTTTCATGAAATAGCTGTTTACCTCGGGTTCGCCCGCGCGAATTTCCTTTTTCACTCATTTCACCCCTTAGGAATGGATTTCCAAAACTCCTTTCTTAGTGCTCACTTATGCTTATATTAAGAACCTCTGCAAAAAGCTTCTACGTTCAGCGATTTCGTCTCTGCGTTGATATACCAATCAGTCAGTCAGCGTCAAATTTTATAATGTAGATGTAAATAAAACAAATGAACATCAACGAAATGGCACGACGCATCATGCTATTTCCGTCACGGCATTCGATCCGATTTTAATGCCAAGCCGCGCTAATAGATGTTTAACATCAAAAGTCCCGTGTGCTAGTCGAAATCGAGTACCTAATGACTACCAAAATGTACAGAACCACACTCAAATAAAAGAGCCAGACTCAATCGGATAGGTTTTTATTTCGTAGAAAAAACTTTCGCAATCAACGGTCGGTGTTTGGCTTTGAAAAATAACTGGCCGATTTCTATGTTTCGGATCTGGACATCGATACGAGAGTTATCCCGCTTTTTTCACCCCCAACGCAAACAGAGGGGTAATAACTTTGACGTATCTGTGGATCTGTGTGTGTTTGTGTGGTTAGACAGGAAGTAGCGCAGAATAGGAAGGAGTGGAAGCTTCTAGTATCGGAGGCCAAGATCCTCTTTGGGTCGTCGAGCCATCGAAGTACGTATCTGTTGATCTGCATATCTGTGGCATCGTAGCTCCCAAAGCAATTTTTTTTTTGTTTTTTGTTTTAAAGTTGACTTACGTTTTGTGCCAAAAACAAATAAATATAAATATAAATAAATATATATACGGACAAATCACACAGATTGAGTTAGCCCCAAAATAAGTTCGAGACTTGTGATATGGGATACTAACTCAACGATACTATATTTTATGACAAATACATATATAGATAAACATCCAAGACCCAGGCCAATCCGAAAAAGATCATTTTCCATCTTGACCTGACCGGGGATCGAACCCGGGACCTCCGGTGTGGCAGTCTGGCGTGATAACCGTTAGGCCACGGAGGTCGTCAAACATACATACATAGAATTACGTCTTTATCTCTTACTGGGTAGACAGAGCCAAGAGTCGTGAGACTCGAAGGCCACGCTTAGCTAAATAGTGAGCTTTCTGATGGAATGGAGATTAAGTTATAGTGACAGGTTGCTAGCCCATCACCTATGAGTGGAGGAATCCCCAAAAGCCCTTTCCTTCGATTGACTTTTACAGTCTGCGCGGGAAGAGAAGCAGCTGGCACATTCTATGTATTTTCTTCGCTCCCGGACCAGCATGGAACAAAGTGGTAGAATCTTGAAAACCTGTGCCTGGTAAGTCTTGACTTCTAACTCGGCCACGGCCGAGGGTAGTGTATTTTTTCTTTGGCCGAGGCGAAAAGCCCACAAACTTAAAATAATACTCAGCGTATCGAGTATTTTTTCAAAGTAGGCATCTCGCCTCGGCCACGGCCGAGTAAACACACTAAAATACTACTTAAGGCCATACCCAATCAGGATTTTCCGAAAACGTACTGTCTTTAAACGTCATGTGTGAACCATAGGTTAGAGAAGTACTGAAGCAGGGAATATATCCCGTAAATAGAAAAATACTAAACTAGAATTATATTGAATCAAATTACAAATAAAAAAATAAGACTAGATAAAAAAAAAATCACATAATCCTGTTCTTTTTTCCTTTATAGTCGAAAATCACCGTAATTTAAGCGATAACAGTAGATTTTTTTTAAAGAATTAAATAAAGAATACAATTATTTAAAACGATACCAGCTTATTTTTTCAAATATATATAGTGTTTTATCATAATTAAAAGAAATCCTCTAAAATAATTACCCTAAGAGCTCAACGAAAACTCGCTAGCAAAAACACAAATTATAGAAAATTCGAAAAGTAACCTTATTATGTCTGCTTTAAGGCGGAGCTTACGTACCGCCCCCCACCCCCTCTGATTAGCCTTGGGTAGCGCCTTAACTACAGGGGACCGATTCCACTAATAACAAACGTCGATATCGTGCCTCAATTGTGTATCAAGAGCCAAAGAAATTAAAATAAAGTGACAAGATCTCTGTAAGACTTCTATGTTTTATTACGATTTCTTTGGCTTTTGAGACACAACTGAGGCACGACATCTACGTTTGTAATTTGTAATTGTATGTAATTTGTTGTAGTGGTCATAAGTGGCTTTTGTTAGGCGCGAGACGAGATATCTATAGCCCTTTGAATTATACGGGGTAGACAGTGGACCAAAAAAATAGAGACCTACAGATTCTGTATTTACAAACACTTCGACCTTGTACTTTCAAAGTTCCTGCCAAAACTTCTTAAATATCTCAAACGCCCCTGAATTCACCCTCCCTCCCCTCACCCCGTCGACAGCCTTAATTGAACCCCGATACTATCGCCAAGTTCGAAACGCGATCTTTTAAGAGAATATAATCACGTCACCAGATTCCTTTTTAATCCACTTTCCAAAAACTTTCAAATTATATAGAACAAGTATTTGTTTCTTGACTTTTCGTCTTGGGTTACAACGGCCGTGGTCACCAGATTTATTATGGGTGATGGACAAGTAATAACATCAAAAACCATCTGTACCTAAATTAATGATAATATCCTCGTATAATAAAGCAAATTGTACTATGGCAGATTGTAAATTGCCTTATTTATCGATGACAACCCGTTAATTGCACCCATTCAATGCGAATGAATGATAAATCAGTTCATTCAATCGTTTCATTTCATATTATTATTTTTTTACCAGAAATATGAAAATGAATGCAAATAGAGGAAGATATTGTAAGGAAAATGACGGAAAATAAGCATTGATGATAAACAATTAACAGAAAATCAGCCTCAAAAAGGTAAACAAGCTAATTATTAAAAAAATAAAAAACACTACTGACAACTCACCATGGAAGTAATAAGTACAAGTACTTATTACTTCCATGCAACTCACATAGCCTATGTCACTCGGAGGAATGCAAGAAATCTAAAAATACCTCTCACATCAAAATCTGTTTAGCCGTTTCGTGCCGTAGCCGTGAAAGAAACTTACATAATTACATAAACCCTAAAAACATAACACTCCTTTTTTGGTCAGTCGTGTAAAAACAATTTTACGTCCAAAATTCCGATATTTTGCACTCTATAACAACAAACTAGACAATACACTAGGGAACAAATAAAAAGATCCATTAGACGCGAAATAACTAGTCACTATTTATCTTAGTGAGAGTGTAGAAGTTTGCGCCGAAGTTATTTTATAAAAGGCAGGGATGCGAGGACCAATTCACACTAAATTGACGTCTTCGTTTCGCGGGGGAAGAAAAGTCACATAGCCCAACGTGAGGTAGTCCTCGAAGCGCATTTATTTTTAAGCGCACCAAAACTATTCTTCGATGCGCACCTTTCAATAGCTTTGACGAAATCGATAACAAAAGAAAGGTGCGCCCTCTCTTTCGCAGAATGTCGCGACAGGGACTTATAATAAAATTTGGGTTTTTAAAGAAAAATCATCATGTAGAACTTTAATTAATGATTTTGCTATGAAAATCCTGTCGCGACTCGCGACATTCTGCGGAAGAGACATTGTGCGAAAGTCTGCGCAGGCATTCTGCGAAAGAGACATTACGAGAAAGAGACATTTTACGACTAGAGGGCATTTTGCGAAATAGACATTTTGTGCATAAGCCTTGCAATTTAGTGTATGTAAGTCGCCTATGAATTGACGGTGTTTGTAATATATTGGGTAAAACTAAACGCAGGCGTTTCCTGTTATCGCCGCCAGGCGTTTTGGGGTTCTCACATTGCTCGTGTGAATGGCTCGCGGACGGTCGCCATTGTGCTATGCGATATCGGTTTGATTTTTAATACGCGAGAGGTCCCGCGTTCTTTGATTGCTAATTGATTTGAGTTATAATGGTGAATTTCCTGTTTGTTAAATAATTATTGAACTTTGTGTTTGTGTACCCGTCATTGTGACTTTCTCCTGTGGGATGTGACGCGTGGCTGCTCGCTCACATCTACCTGTTGCCGAGCCGATTTCGGGAAGAAATCTATTTATTTGTTCTGGGGAATTGAGATCTCATGGGTTAGGTAGGGTGATTAGGAATTCCCCCTTCCCGAAGACACTCAAGTTTGGATCCGAAGAGAAAGAAGATTTAGCTTGGTAAGTGGTTTTCCATTGTAATTAATTTATAGGTTAGGTTATTATATAGGGCCCTGTAGCTCCCTTCATAAGCTACGGTGGTAGCAGACTGCGTTAAGTTAGTTAGGTTTTAGTCGGGCAAACGTGGTGCCGCGTGGAGATTTTTTCCCGGTACTTATTTTTACCGGTGGTTTTTTCCCGGTGAAGTTCCGGTACAGAATTCTTCCCGCCGCTTCGTTTGTCCGGATTCTCTCTGCCACATTTTCTGGCAGCAGAGCGTAGTTGCTCTGCACAATTTCTGGTAGCAGAGCGTAGTTTATCTACCCTCTATTTGTTCGTTTGTAAAAAATAATTAATTGTTTGTAAAAATTATTAGATTTTTCTTAGTTTATTTGTATAAGAATATTTGTAACCCTTTTTGTATTTGTTTGCGGTTTGTACCGTGCGTTCCGGGTTTGTGTCATTCTCATACCTACCGCGGTTCTTCGTGTAGTTGTTTGATTTTGTTGTTTTTTATTTACCTTTTGTTATTTTTTGTTTGTGACTTGACGCGATGGCGAAGGTCCCCAATGCTAAGGCGACACTCGCCAACGAATTGAGATGGTTTGTGACGGCCGGTGGACTCCTGTCCCGGAAGGACAGGGAGGCCGCTATACTGGAAAGAGCGGATCAGCTCCGCTCACGATTGAACAACGCGGAAGCGGCCATGGCGGCGCTTACCGAAGCCGACCTTACCCCGGAGGTCTACGCAGGTCACGTGGCGGACCTGGACCAGATCCTGAGTCTGCACGATGACATCGTGGAGGCGGCGGCCGCAATAAGGGCGAGACAGGCTGGCGGACCAGCCCCTCGCACACCTGTTAGACAGGAAGGACCAGCGGTTACTGGTCGGCTCCCCACCCTTCAGCTGTCCCACTTTGGGGGTAGGATGGAGGAGTGGGTGGCATATAAAAATATGTTTGAGTCCCTGGTCGTAGCACGACAGGATTTGTCGAAGGCCCAGAAGATGGCCTACCTCCTCTCCACTCTTGAGGGTGAAGCGCGGTCGCTCATCCAGCACCTCCGGGTGGAGGACGACCAGTACGACACGGCTTGGGAGTTATTGAACTCCCGCTACCAAAACTTACGTTTGTTAGCGGATGCGCACGCCGCACAGTTGATGGCCCTGCCCAAGGTGGCCAACAGGGCACAGTTGCGCCTGCAGTTGCTCACGCCCGTTACAGTGGCTTGTAACGCGCTCCGCACACTGGGGCTGCCGGTGGACCAATGGTCTTTTTTGTTGGTGCACATTGTATTGGGCAAATTACCCAATGACATCCGCTCGCGATTTGAGCGCGAGAATGCGGAGCGGGATAGCACCACCCTACCAACATTCACTGACTTGGTGAAGTTTTTGGAGTTTGAGGCACGGGCGGCTGAGAATACCATGACGGACTCAGCGCCATCCAGAGCGCCTGAACGCAGGCCCTTGGAACCCTCATGGCGAGGGAAGCCCCAACAGGGAAGGCAACCGCCACCGCGTGGAGCTGGTGTGCGGGTTGCACACACGGCAGCAGTCGCGGGGGACGCGGACTGCCTGCAATGTGGCCGGATGGGCCACAGCCTGCTGCAATGCAGGGACTGGCAGAGACTGCCAGTACAAGATCGGCGCCGCATGGCAAGGCGGCATGAACTTTGCTTTTACTGTTTGGGCAGTCACTATGCACGTGACTGTCCCAGAGCCATACCATGCAGTGCATGCCGTGGGCTGCACCACGTGATGCTCTGCATGAACCGGAACGGGGATGGCCCCCGGATGTTGAGGCAGGGGTCCCCTATGGGCGGGGGCGCTCCTGCGCGAAGCCCTCCACCATCGGAAGGAGGACGCGGCTTCGCTCGTCGCACCCCCCCTCGGGAGGGGGGTCGCGTACCGGCGCGGGTCTTGGCGGACCGGGACCACGCGCCCCAAGGTCGTGGCCAGTATGTGGCTGGCCAGGCCCCGGATAGGGCCCCCATGGGCGGGGGCCCTAGATCGGACGTGAGAGTGGGGACACCCCCCTCCACGCGGGTTACCAATGCCCAACACATGCAGCCGCAGCGGTTTTCTCCGCCGCTGCACGAGTACCCACGGCTGGAGTACCACCCGCCGTACCATAGGTATGGCCGGGCCGCGGGTTATGCCCCCTCAGATGGGGATGTGCACTCGCCCGACATATTATCCGGGTCAGTGGCGCCCCCTGGTTTGGAGAGAGTGGGGAGCCCGTAACTAGCTTGCTCCCTTGCTGGGACAGAGCCGCGGACGGTTCTGCTCCCTACCGCGGTGGTCCGCGTATGGGGTCGTGGGGGAAGCCATTAATTTGAGAGCTCTGTTGGACTCAGGGGCTCAAAGCAGTTTGGTTACCACTCGAGTGGCACGCCAGTTAGGTTTAGTCGTGGAAGACTCGCCTGTGCCACTTCTTGGAGTTGGTGGCATACAAGTGAAGTGTCTGACGGGCCAGACACTTGTCACCTTTTCTTCGCTGAAGTCCTCCACAATGAGGATCACGACTTCGGCTATGGTAATGGATACCATTGCGGGTTGGCACCCCTCGACAGACATACCGCCGGGTGTGTTGTCTTTGGTTTCGGGTCTGGATTTGGCCGACCCCTTTGTTTTTCATCCCGGCCCAGTGGACTTGCTCCTGGGCTCGGACGTATTGGGTTGGATTTTGTTGGGTACCCAGAAAGCTCTGGGTTCGTCTTCACTGATGGCAGTGTCTACTATCTTTGGTTTCGCCCTGATGGGCCCTGTGTTTGATAATGGCACCGTGGAGGAGCCACCGGTCGTCGCATCTGCGTCCTTGGCCAAGACCATGCAAAGGTTTTGGGAGGTGGAGGAGCCACCTATGAGTTCCAGGATGGATCCGGAACACGCTGAGTGCGAAGCCCTTTTTCGATCGACCACGGAGAGGTTGCCCTCCGGTCGGTTTGTAACTAGGTTACCCTTTGTTGCCTCTCGTCCTAGCCTAGGGCAAAGTAGGGCGCTTGCGGAGAAACGACTGCTGTCCATGGAGCGACGCATGCAGCGTGACCACGTACTTCGCGATAAATATATTGAATTTATGCGCGAGTACGAGGATTTGGGTCACATGTCTCCGGCTCGAGTTGATTGGAGCTCAACTGAGCATTATTTTTTGCCCCACCACGCGGTGGTGAAGGCCTCAACGGGCAAGTTGCGGACTGTCTTTGATGGGTCCGCACCCACTTCGAACGGGGTTTCGTTGAATCTATGTTTGCATTCAGGTCCCAAATTGCATAGGGACATAATTGACATCGTCTTGAACTTTAGAAGACATCAAGTGGTTTTTGGCGCGGACATCCGGATGATGTTCCGCCAGACAGTCATACATCCTGAGGACAGGCGATTCCAGTTGATACTCTGGCGTGAGCGCCCTGAGGATCCCGTGACGGTGTATGAACTCAACACAAACACGTATGGTTTGAAATCTAGTCCCTATATCGCCATCAGATCATTGCTTGAATTGGCAGAGCGGGAACGGATCCGCTTTCCCCGTGGGGCTTCCGTGCTGTCACGTGACTTGTATGTTGATGACGTGTGCACCGGAGCCCAAAGTATTGAGGAGGCCCTCCTACTGCGGGACGAATTGATTGAAATATTGAAAACGGGTGGCTATGAGCTACGTAAGTGGTTGTCCAATGAGCCTAAAGTTCTAGAAGGGATCCCGGAGGATCACCAACAGAACCCTCACCTGTTTGAGGATGTAGATGATCCCAACAGGATAGCGGTGCTGGGCATGCAGTACCAGCCGCTAACCGATATTTTTACATTCCAAGTGGACTTGGAAATACCAAAGGTCTGGACTAAGAGAACGGTGTTGTCCGTAATAGCCCGTATGTTTGATCCAAGTGGTTGGATCAGTCCAGTGATATTCTCTGCAAAGTGTCTTCTTCAGAGACTTTGGACTTTGGGCGTCTCGTGGGACGAGCCGCTGTTTGGCTCTCCATTGGATGATTGGCTCGAGTTGTTTTCATCGATTAAGGAAGTCAATCGGATTGCCTTGCCTCGTCGAATATTGCCCCCGGGAAATATCGAGCCAGCCTGCATGGCTTTTGTGACGCGTCGGAGCGAGGCTACGCCGCGTCAGTCTATATGCGGACAGTTGACGCCGATGGCCGGGTCAATGTCTCGCTTTTGTTAGGGAAGAGCAAGGTCGCCCCCATCAGGACTAGGCTGACTATTCCCAAGCTTGAGTTGAGTGGAGCTCACCTTCTCTCTAAATTGTTGCATCACGTTGCCAGTGAGCTGGCGGCCACGGTCGAGATACGAGACATCTTCGCCTGGTCGGATAGCCAGGTCGCGCTTGCATGGTTGCGCGCGGCCCCACATACCTTGGAGGTTTTTGTTGGAAACAGGGTTTCCCAAATCCAGAATATCGGAATTGATATAACATGGAGACATGTGCCGGGAGAGCTTAACCCAGCGGACTGTGCCTCCCGAGGTTGTACGGCACCAGAATTGGTGTCACACCCGCTCTGGTGGGGTCCAGAGTGGCTGATGGGATCAGAAACTTCTTGGCCTGTCTGTCAGACAGATGTTCCTTCTTTGAATTTGACTGGGCTCCGTGTACATGCTGTAGTCGCTGAGACGACGTCGGAGCCGGATTGGCTACTTGCTCGGTATAGCAGCTTGGATAAGCTTCTGGGTGTCACCAGTTGGATTAAGCGTTTCATACATAATTGTAGAAACCCACAGGCAAAGCGGTTGGAGCCGATTGCAGGTGCAGAAGAGCGCCGGAGCGCATTGTTGCATTGGGTCCGTGTCGTGCAGACCGGACGGTTTGAGTCAGAGCTTCGTATTTTGCGCGACGGACGCGCTAAGTTGAAGGGCGCGGTCGCTCGTTTGAACCCGTACATCGACTCGGATGGGCTTCTTCGGGTTGGAGGCAGGCTCCGGAAGGCGGATCTTCCATATGAGACTCGCCATCCTCTGTTGTTGCCCAAGGGCGGACCCTTGGTGCAGCTTTTGGTGTCTGATCGACACATTCGTAACGCCCATGCTGGGTGCAATGCTTTGTTGGCTATTTTGCAACGCGAGTTTTGGATTTTGTCAGCCCGAAGAGCAATCCGTAGTGTCCTGTTTCGATGTATTGCATGTTATAGGTTGAAGGCATCCACGATGCAACCACAGATGGGTGATTTGCCCGCTGATCGAATCCGACCTTCGAGACCGTTTGACGGCGTTGGAACCGATTTTGCCGGTCCCTTTTCGATCAAGGCTTCTCCCTTTCGTAATGCTCGTATTGTGAAGGGCTATTTGTGTGTATTTGTTTGTTTGGCCACCAAGGCTGTCCATTTGGAGGTGGTATCGGCTCTGACTACGGAGGCCTTCGTCGCCGCGTTGGATCGCTTTGTTTCGCGTCGAGGTCTACCTTCCCTTATTAGGTCTGACAATGGCACAAACTATAAAGGAACTGTAAATTATCTTAAGGATGTTTCTGTGTTTATTGATAAAAATTGTACTAGTTTAAGTCAAATTGCTGCCCAAAGGGGAATAACCTGGAAGTTTAGTCCCCCAAGTTGCCCCCATTGGGGAGGGATTTTTGAAGCGGCTGTGAAATCCGCAAAGACCCACCTCCGCCGCATTATCGGAGAAACGGCTCTAACTTTTGAAGAGCTGGCCACAGTGTTTTGTAAAGTTGAGGCGGTCCTCAACTCTCGTCCTCTCTGTCCGCTATCTCCAGATCCAAATGACTTGGAAGCTCTCACCCCTGGTCATTTTTTGGTGGGAGGGCCGTTGAATGCCCTGCCCGAATACCCGTGGAAGGATGAACGCGTATATCGGTTGTCGCGTTTTCAAATGTTGCAGCAAATGAGCCAGGACTTTTGGCGTCGCTGGTCGCTTGAATATTTGCATTTGCTGCAGCAAAGAGTGAAGTGGACAGACAGGACTGAGCCTCCCAGGGAGGGTGATTTAGTATTGTTAAAAGAGGCAAATTTGCCCTCATTGCTTTGGCGACGAGCTCGCATATTACGTTTGATTCTTGGCGGAGATGGCACTCCGCGTGTGGCTGAGGTGTTGGTCGACGGCTCGATTTTAAGGAGAGGTGTGACCTCTCTCGCCCGCCTTCCCGTAGAGTAAGCTAGCGGTCTGCTTCTCAGACCGGGACGGGGGGATGTTTGTAATATATTGGGTAAAACTAAACGCAGGCGTTTCCTGTTATCGCCGCCAGGCGTTTTGGGGTTCTCACATTGCTCGTGCGAATGGCTCGCGGACGGTCGCCATTGTGCTATGCGATATCGGTTTGATTTTTAATACGCGAGAGGTCCCGCGTTCTTTGATTGCTAATTGATTTGAGTTATAATGGTGAATTTCCTGTTTGTTAAATAATTATTGAACTTTGTGTTTGTGTACCCGTCATTGTGACTTTCTCCTGTGGGATGTGACGCGTGGCTGCTCGCTCACATCTACCTGTTGCCGAGCCGATTTCGGGAAGAAATCTATTTATTTGTTCTGGGGAATTGAGATCTCATGGGTTAGGTAGGGTGATTAGGAATTCCCCCTTCCCGAAGACACTCAAGTTTGGATCCGAAGAGAAAGAAGATTTAGCTTGGTAAGTGGTTTTCCATTGTAATTAATTTATAGGTTAGGTTATTATATAGGGCCCTGTAGCTCCCTTCATAAGCTACGGTGGTAGCAGACTGCGTTAAGTTAGTTAGGTTTTAGTCGGGCAAACGTGGTGCCGCGTGGAGATTTTTTCCCGGTACTTATTTTTACCGGTGGTTTTTTCCCGGTGAAGTTCCGGTACAGAATTCTTCCCGCCGCTTCGTTTGTCCGGATTCTCTCTGCCACATTTTCTGGCAGCAGAGCGTAGTTGCTCTGCACAGACGGTTTCGATTTCCCAGAGTTAGTGTGAAGGTCCTCATGGTGTTTTATTTCACCAAAAGAGATGGGCATTTTTTCTTAAAGATGGAATTACCTACCTAGCCAAAAAGAGAAACAACAAGGAGTCAAAAAAAGTTGGAAAAATTCGGCAAAAGATATAATCGATAGATCGTCGATATAGAGCATTAGTACATAAAGAAAGATTTTTTTGTTGAAATGCCTGTGATAGTACCAGACATAATGTGCGCTAGTGTGTCCTCACCCTTACGAACAACATGAATGAGGCCCTTAATTAGGAAGTTATATGTTTTCCTATAAGGGAACAAACTTTTTTAGACCTTTGTGAAGAATCTCGGAAACTTTCAGAACAGTCATGTAGTTTCCTTACACTTGGTAATCAGGGAAACCTATGAACACAATGCTAGCTTTTTCTAAAGAAGAATATTGGGAATTTTCATGTGATTCGTGGAAAAATTGTATTTTTTTAAATTGTGATTTTTAATTTTTTTCTCTAATTTATTTTTTTATTAAAGATGGGTTTGCTCTTGACCACAATCTTGCCCGAGGACAGAGATGAGGTCTAGGGTGTAGCGAGCTTACCCAGAAGCAGCCTATTCACTCTGGTTTTAAAGAGAGTCAGGTTATACGTGCTCGGGAACACAGACTCAGGCAGGGAGTTCCATTGCTTCGCTGTGCGCATTAGGAATGATGATGAAAAGCGCTTGGTGCGTGCGGGGGAAATGTAAACCAGGAATTTATAGAATAATTTTATAGAAATAACACTATTATTGCAAGAAGTGCTATTTAAATCGCAATTGCAGGTTATTTGATTGAATAAACATTGGGTTTAATTCATCATCCGTTCGAGATAGACTTAACTAAACGGTCTATGTCAGTGTGTCACATCACAAGTTCTTAACTCATTTTTTTTTGTAAAGCCTAAATATTTTTTTACACGTTTGACCAAAAAAGGAGTGTTATGTTTTCAGGGTTCATGTATGTATGTAATTTCTTTATTTCACCATAACTCCTGAACGGCTTAATACATTTTGATGTAAGAGGTATTTTTAGATTCCTTGCATTAGCCCGAATGACATAGGCTATGTGAGTTGTCAGTGGTGTTTTTTATTTTTTAATAATTAGCTTGTTAAATAATTTATTGGTGCACAAAATATTGGTGATCCCTTCTTATCATGTAACAGTCAATAACAATAATATAATAATGACGAAAATCCAAAAATCAAGGTAACCAAAAAGAGGACGAGTTTTAGAAAAGTTAATACTAGAACTCCAATATTTTACCAAGATTTTTTAATTCAATGCAGTTTTTTTGCAATTTTAGAACAAAACAAAACAATACGCCAGCAAAGCACAGTGCATTCGCATTGGTAAGCACCTTCATTAGTAAAAGCTCTGAGCTTGAAAGCTTTGACGCCAAAACTCCCATTTGTCTTTGCAAAGGTGTGTAGTAATCAAAGGCAGCAAATAACAGGACATTTCGTGAGCTTCCAATAAGCTTTAAAATAATAGGGGTCTGAAATGAAATGATGTAAATGTTTGTTTCTCAATCAGGCCAATTTTGTTGAAATTTTTCAACACGAGTGGAAAAAACCTGGAATAATGTACTTTTATTCCAGAAATTTCCACGGGAGTACTTGTTTGTATAATTCTGTCTTCTTATCGGCTATATCAGATGACACCAGTATGTGGCCACGGCAATTGCATTGTCGTTGGCCTCGTGAAAGTCCTCCATGGTACACGAAATGGGACAGTTAGGACATGCCAGAAGTTGATTCATTGTCTGAATCGTACCACGGTTATGATTAGAAAAGCCCCACTTCAAATCACTCACTCACTCATGTTCACCTTTTAATTTTGTGATAAAAGTATTCTAATATGTACATTTCATACAAAACTATTTTCGCATGATTGATAACAAATATACTTACAAACTTTCATAAAAATCATAAAAGAAAAATCGAAAAATCCATACACATGTCAAGTCAAACAGAACTCAAAAAAATCCCATTACAGCGAAATATTTGTACAAACAACATCATTTGATCAATAGACGGAATCGCTCAGATTATTTAGAATCGTCCCTAGGGAAGGAAACATTTGCATGAAGGTGTACTCAGATTGAAATGTCAAGATCTGGGATGTAAACTAGCGAGAGTGTAGATATAAAGCTCTTTTCCAAGGCTGTGCTTTCTCTCTCTCTCAACTGAGCGTTTTGTTCCCGTGGGAAATTCACGCGGGCGAAGCCGCGGGCAAAAGCCTGTACTATATATTCCTTTCACTGAAGTTGCCAGGAAGATATTGCACTAGCGATAAGGCCGCCGATTGTACGCATACCTATAAATTCTAGTCACAATGTTCAAGGCCATAATGTTAAGGGCTTTCAAAGACTTGTGCTTAAGTGCGTGCAGGCGATGTAGAGGCGCTACTTGAGTACATGAAGCTAATGAAATCCTATCTATCTACTACCTATTTATCTATTGACTATCTTATGATCCTAATAATATATCCTAATATAAATGCGAAAGTTTGGATGTGAGTCTGTGAGTTTGTGAGGATGTTTGTTACTCAATCACGCAAAATCTACTTGACGGATTTCGATGAAATTTGGTATACGGGTAGAAAAATACCGGGAATAGCACATAGGGTACTTTTTATACCGAAATTCCCACGGGAGCGAAGCCCCGGGGCGTGGCTGGTATAAAATGAATATTAACAAGAGGTTACCTCTGTACCTAATGTATTTTGTAAACAGGATGAGTGTGGATCTGCTCTTTTTATGGGACTGGATTAAATTTTCAACAAGAATACTTGGATATATTGAATTTGGTATGCAAATAGGAAAAGGAGCGGTATTCCAACAAGCTTAGGGTTGAATCTTGAGTGAAGTTTGGTCGAGTTACCTTGACGCCTTCTAGTTGGGTCTATCTTTTAAAATTTAAGTAGCTAGACTTGAAGACTTCTCTTTAATAGTTGTTTTTTTTTATTAATATTTAAAGTTGTATTAAAATGGTACAGTATACAATATATGTATAGCGTTGCTTTTGTTGCTTGGCCCTTTTCAATTGCGGACATTTTGCTCCCATGACTTACTCCGTTACGGTCGTTTTATCAACGTGGACATTTTGCTCTGAGACTCCTAATTCCTTGTGTTTTGGAAATAAAGGAAGAATAATTTATCCTTTCTTTTGTTTCGTCAATAATATTTAGTGTTCCCGCGGGACAAAGGAACGCGATCGAAGTCGCGGGCAAAAGCTAGTTTGTAATATGCAAACTTTTTACAAACTTCATAGTTTCAAAATTCCCGGAACTTCCAGCATATTTCGGACTCAATTTATCAAAAACTTTACGTCCACATAATTATGATATTGTGTCACGCCAGTGGCGCCCCCAGTCCCTATACGCCCCGTTTTTAAGCCTACATTGTCCTAAACTTAATTATATACACAATACGCCTGTCCATCCCAACACTATTCAGGGGCAAATAGGGACTCCAAGGAATAAAGGGTTCCGTATAGGAAAGGGTGAAATCTAATTTCACAAAAAAGGGTATCTTAACCTTTATACACACAGTCTGGTTGAATCATGCAAAAAAGACCAGTTCAAAAGGTTCCGTAACTGAAAAGCGCCAACCAACAATTATACTTGGCTGTCCATCTGTACGAACCGAAAGACATAGTAATGCATATTTCACTAAGTTGCTGTATAAAAGTATAAACCATTTAACTCAAGTTAAACAAATAAAATCAAAGAAAGGTATTGGTTAATTTATACTCTATTTCTGACATGAAAGAAACCGAAATCGAAGTATTTGGTCAAACTCTAGCTCTTTGATATAAAAAAACAGGTTTCAAAAATTGTAACCTAAGCCTAGCTTAAGCTTCTCCAAAAGGGTGAATATAACTCTCACTTTGTTAATTTTAATTGGCTGTTTCAGATTGGCCAAGAATGCTTTGGTACGTCTGTGTATTCTCCTCTAGAGGTTGCATTTCTTAACCGATCCCCGTGAATTTTTGGGAGTAGGTTCAAAAAACATAATGAATATAGATAGTCGAGCCATTTTTTGGAAATTTTTGAAAATGGCGGAGTAGGCACAAAGGGCCTAAGCGCCTTTGGATTTCATGAGTCCTACGACCATTTTGTGTTTGTAGTGATAGAGACAACGAAATAATATATAAGCTATACATTAGGTCATTCGCACCGTTCCAACCACTGTGGTGCGAAAGAACCCATTCAAAAAAGGGCTCTTGTGCGATTCGGACCACGATCCGAATCACTTGTGGTGTGAAACGACCAAAGACCCAATTATTTTATTTCCCTTAAAGTAAAATTTATCTTCGCGAGGTCTACAGCTCACAGAGCCACCAGTTGTAAAGGTCTTAAATTTGTGAAACTACATCCAATAACTTTTATCTTTACCTTTTTTTACCGAACATAAAATCAGTGTGTCCCAAACTGTGTATAGACTATGTCCACCGAAGCGTCGCGTGCCGATGGACCCCGCTTTTTTCAGAAAAACCACTGGCTATGAATCCCTTAACGCCCCTCTATACGGGAATTCTATTGGTGAAATAATTTATATTTGAACCCTTTTATAGAGTTCTCATCGTTTAAATGCCTGAAATAGAAGCTTTGAGTGATACGTGATTGGTTGTCCTTTTAGGTTTCAATACTTCAAAAGGAAAAACTCTACTAATACTCATATCACTGTTTATCCTTCTCGATTGTTTATTTATTTAAATACTATAATGGTAGTTTGTTGTAACGACCGCCCCGCATGAAGTGTAAGGTCAAAGTCAAAGTCAATTTTTTTTATTGAAACTTGGCCTTCAAAGAAGGCTCTTTTTCACGTCGAAAACTAATTATTTCTCAAAGCTACAAACTACTAGCATTTCGGAACGACCACTGCTGAGAAGAAATGCCGAAAGAAACTCATGAAACGAAACGAGTGACTTTCAACGGCCCCGGCGGGCCGGCCCCGGTGACGGGGCCGTTGGAAAAAAAAATCCAACGGGCCCGGCGGGCCCGGATTTTGCGTTGACGGGGCCTTTGGAAAATATTTACCAACGGCCCCGGCGTGTTTTTTAAATGGGACGGATAGCATAAAAAATGCATACGCTCCGGTAGTGTTTAAAGGGGGGGAAATTGTGTATTATTTTGTAGACCTCAAATATGAAATGAAATTAAAGAAAGAGTTTGTATGTAACATTATTGTTGATAAAAAATCAAAATATCAACTAGGTATCAACAATCCATACTTAATCCATACTAATATTATAAATGCGAATGTTTGGATGTGAGTTTGTGAATTTGTGAGTTTGTGAGGATGTTTGTTACTCAATCACGCAAAATCTACTGGACGGATTTCGATGAAATTCGGTACAGAGGTAGATAATGACCTGGAATAGCACATAGGCTACTTTTTATCCCGGGAAAAAGCACTGTTCCCGTGGGAAATTCACGCGGGCGAAGCCGCGGGCAAAAGCTAGTCATATATATAAGAAAATAAAATACATGATGTTTGTTTTATATCATGACACAGGATACATAATAGTACAAGTATTAAGTTAACAATAATTATTATTTTATTTATTTAACCTTTATTGTACAAACACAACGTATGGAACAATAGGTGGACTTAATACAGAAGCATTATCTAACAGTCGACCTTAATAATACATACAAACTCTTTTTTTAATTTCATTTCATATTTAAAGTCTACAAATACACAATTTTCCCCCCTTTAAGGCTGTCCCATACGCTAACGTCGTGTATTTGATTGCTTATAGCTTTCCTTAAACTTAACATAAAAATCTAAAAAAAATATATGTAGTTCATCACTTATTCATCTTCATTTTTGTTCGTCAAAATTATTGTAAACGTCATAGTTTATGAAGAAACAGTAAAATTGTAAACGTCTATTTTGCGCTAAACATGCCTATAGTTTCCTAAGTTTACGATATATGGCTATGTACTTATTCTCAAAAAATAGTGAATCATCTTTACTTTAAAACTGTTCTTTGAAAATTTCGTTCAAATGCGTAGTTTTTCAAAAATAAATGGTTTTAGTAAAAAAGGTTAGCGGGTGACCTAGCGGGGGTCGGGCGGCAGACGGCTGACAGCCTTGGCACGAGGAGGCTGTGCTTCTTGTTGCCGCACGCGCGAACGCGACACGCACCTTTCGTTATATTTTTTAGTTGTTTTTAATTATTATTATGTTTGAGAGTGCTTTTTAGTGACAGGACACATATTGTTTGTAATTTTAATAACATTGTGACAGGACACTTGAGGACACGCATTGTGATTTCGGCTTCTTTTATGTGCATATTTTTGATAACACCCTTGGTGAATTCAATGTTTTTTGTGATTATTTTTCTTTCTACGAAAGGACGTATTTAGCTTTGATATTATCGTAGTGTAAAAAATAGTTATAGAACAATTTTTGTGCCTGAATTCTGTAAATATTTACCAAAATGCCTAGACCCACAAAAAGGAAGCGATTTTATTTAGAAAAAATACGAAAATGTCAAGAAGCAGCGTAAGTAACACTACATCATTATTAAAATTTATTTTGCAATTATATTTGTGATCTTTATTATGCACAATTTATTATGTTTTACTTACCTACCGCATCAAATATATATCACTAATTTGTCAACTCTAACATAGTACTGTTTGGTGTGGTTGGTTTCTGCCTGTTCTTCGAATCAGTATCATTCTATCGTCACAGGTTCGAGTCCCGCGGCAGGCATTGGTTTTTTTTTCCTTTTTTTTATTGATATTATATAAGTGTATTGTTTTTTTAGGAAGAAAAAGAAACTTTGTTTGGAAGAAATAGATGAAAATGTAATAAATCTGGACAAAAATAAAAAATCTGAGCTTACTCCAAAAAAGTAAGTACAATCTCTACTCTATCTCTACAATCAAAATCAGTAATATCTGTTCATTGAGTCCATTTATTTCAAACTAAATTCAACACAGGTTCGAGTCCTGCCAGGGTGTCACTCCGCGTATAGGTATCGAAAACATACTTACGCGCGACGACCATGCGCAGTGGTAAATCCATAAAATCAGTAGGTACCTATTCGCGAGCGAACGGTGATAACGCACATGGTTTTGTTTTGTGTAATATGAATCGTATGCCAAGAGCTATAAGAATTAAATTGGCTTGCAATAAATTTATGTAGGTATCTAAACGAAACGGTGCTCAACCAAAGAATATACACACACCTCATAGTACTTGGCTCAACTCTAACGCGAACTAAAACCCTATCTATCATTGATCACACTGTCTGTCTGTGTAGATATTTCTATAAATACCTTTGCAGGGAGCCTTCTTTACGAACTATATCAGTATTTGTCCAGTGGTCTTTTTGGTTTTTTTTTTATTAATAATTAATTATTGATATTATATTTTTTTCTTTTTTAGGAATAAAAAGAAACTTGGGTTGAAAGAAAGTGATCAAAATATAATGAAAATAGAAAAATCTGATCTAACTCCAAAGTAAGTATAATCTATGTATTTTAATTCTTACGAAAAATAACATACTAAAATAGTCTAGGAGCTGATTTACATTTTACTGTATCTAGATTATAAATTTTCTAAAGGCATTTTACACAATATGTACAGATAATGTTTGTAAATAATCCCATTTAATAAAATAATATTACAATTGCAAAAGTTTTGATATTCACGTTTTAATATAATATTCAAAAATACAGTACCAATATTCAGGGTGAATTACTAAGATTTCTACATACTCGTGTATAATCGTCAGTAGTAATATGTATAACATTTTATTTTTCACTTATATAATATGTTAATTTAACATTCAGCAATAACAAATTTGTTTTTTCAGTAGCGTTAGCAGTGACAAATTGAAATCACAGCAAAATGTAATCGTTCCAGAAGTATCTAAAATTTTGGCTAGTGAAGAGTCAACGTCTACTTTGGAGCGTCAAGAAAATGAAGAAGACTTTGAGGTGCTAATTAACTTTTGCATAACTTTTTAACCGCCTCCAAAAAAGAGGTTTTAATTATCGTATCTACACGCATATATATATATGTAATGTAATTTTGACTGCGCTGCAAGATATACATAAAATATGATCTATGTATTGTGGCTTCTAAATAATATAAAAGATGAATCCTACTTTCTTCTATCCTACTTCCTACAATAATAATATACATGTATGTATTTTACTCTTTCACACAAAAATAACTGGATGGATATAGATGAAATTTGCTATGCACGCACAAACACCTAGCGGTGGACCTGCTTTTGACTGTACAACTTGTACTAACTTTTTTATGTAACTTTGTATTTAATTGAAAAAAAAATAAAGATTATCTATATAACACTAGTGGTTCTTTGAACCCCAATAGACTTCGCGAACCATACTTCACCGTAACGCTATCTATTCTAAGACTCCACCGCCTGTCCGTCTGTATGTCTGTCCGTCTGTCTATCCGTCTGTCTGTCCGTACATTGGAGTAAGAAAATTTAATATCTGCTTAATATTTTTTATTTCAGTTAGAAATATGCCCGGAACAAGATGAGGAAGTGCAAGAAAAATATGTTGGAAGGCGCATTGTGAATATAAGTTACTTCACACAACAACTTTTAATAAAATATAGTATAAAATATTTTTTATAAAATATAGTATCTTTGAGTTAGTATCCCATAACACAAGTCTCAAAATTACTTTGAGGCTAACTCAATCTGTGTGATTTGTCCCTATATATATATATACCAGCTTTTGCCCGCGGCTTCGCCCGCGTGAAGTTCCCACTGGAACAGTGCTTTTTCCCGGGATAAAAAGTAGCCTATGTGCTATTCCAGGTCATTATCTACCTCTGTACCAAATTTCATCAAAATCCGTCCAGTAGATTTTGCGTGATTGAGTAACAAACATCCTCACAAACTCACAAATTCACAAACTCACAAACTCACATCCAAACTTTCCCATTTATAATATTAGTATGGATATATATTTTTTATAGATTTTGTTTATTTTCTAGGCATGTTTTAATCAAATATTGATCTTGTACAAGTTTTTCTCATCCAAATTACTGTAAACCTTTTTATTAATTATAAGTAAAATGATTAAAAATTTTTTTTTAATAAAGGTCATGGTTTTATTTAAATTAAGGTTATTGAACCTGCGCTCCTGGTCTATAAATTTTTCTTCGATTAAAGTATCGTCACGTCGTAGTTCGACGAGTTGTCGTTGTCACATGCTTACTGTAGTTTATCGTAGTACAACAAATATCCGTAAGATGTCGTTTTTAGGCTCTATGAATTTTATTAGTATCGTAGTACAGATATACATTGAAAGGTGGCGCTTTTATAATTTATAAAAATCGTAATATTCAGGGGTATGAGGAAGTAGGGTGGGGTGAAAATAAGTTCGAACGCTCAAGGTTATTGGCGTAGGGGAGGGCCTTAAACACTACCGGAGCCACAGACCACCTACCCTACAAGACTGGCAATCTTTACGATTTTCTAAGCGAACAGTTCTGCCAAGTTTAGAACAATGAAGGGTGCGCGGGCGGGGCGCGTGACGTCATTTAGGGATGTAGTCGTGTCGATATATATAAACCATCGAAAAAAGAGCATGAGTTTCTCGTAAATGAAAGCACAATAATCAATACAAAATTCTTAATACAAAATAGATAACATGAAATAGATTTTTCAAATTTAACTCTTCAGTAAGTGACGACATACATTAATGTAATCATATGTTTATACTGTGGCTATTATGAACTTTTAGATTATTATGACTAAAGTAAAATTAATTGAATGAGAATGAAATAAGTGTAAGTGTTGACTGGCAAGTATAAAGTTGGTATTGATGATGCATGTAGTAGTTTTCTTTGGCCTTTCATTTCCATAAAACAGTCCGGTGTAAAATGTCTGGAGCATATTGCGCTATTTGTTGTCGGAAACCAGTCGTCACCCCTCATAGTTTTAGATATCCATATTCCTTTTTTCTCTCCGTCAGCAGGAAATTTAAGCAAAATTAATCGTGTCAATTTAACATTTAAATGACAATTATTTGAAACTTGATTAATATTTAGTCATTAATAATTAATTAAATTTCTAATTCTTATTGAAACAATCGCATATCGATACTTTTTCTCCGCATCACTACTACCGAATCTCACTAATACTAAAAACCAGTATAACGTGAACTCCGCTAATTTTTACTGTACATTTATATTATTAAATAAATAAATGCTTTACTTACGGGTTAAACGTGATAATGTATTATCATTTTTAAAATTATTTTTTCTACTATCGTTTCCACACCACTTCACAGGACAATTTGGCATTATTGTCGTATTCTTATTTTTGTTTGTTGCGTAAACTTACACTTTACGGGTCTACTGTCTGGTCAGTACTAAAACGTGCCGCGCACATGTTCAAATCGGCATCGGAACATTTGCGCATATGCGTTACAGACATTAGTCGCCTTACATTGCCAGTCTTGTGGGGTAGGTGGTCTGTGACCGGAGCGTATGCTATAATTTTTTTATGCTATTGGTCCCATTTAAAAAACACACCGGGGCCGTTGGTATTTTTTTTTTCCAACGGCCCCGTCAACGCGAAATCCGAGACCGCCGGGGCCGTTGGAATTTTTTTTTTTTTTTTTCACTCCATGAAACAGTCTTGGTCGTCTAACATGCCAGAGGGGCTATTTATTAACTTTATACATTAGATTGTGTACAGTCAAAAATAAAATATAAGAAACAAATATAATAAAACATGTTATCGTAAGGGTAGGCAGATGATGATTATAGTGTGTAACACTTAGAACTGATGACTGGCTGGCCCTTTTTTATACTTAAAAGCCTGGGGAGGCTTTTGCCCAGCAGTGGGATTAGGGGTAATTAGGGGTAATTTCGCCGTCCCTTATCCATACTATACTATATACTATATAATATTATAAATGCGAAAGTTTGGATGTGAGTTTGTGAGTTTGTGAATTTGTGAGTTTGTGAGGATGTTTGTTACTCAATCACGCAAAATCTACTGGACGGATTTCGATGAAATTTGGTACAGAGGTAGATAATGACCTGGAATAGCACATAGGCTACTTTTTATCCCGGGAAAAAGCACTGTTCCCGTGGGAAATTCACGCGGGCGAAGCCGCGGGCAAAAGCTAGTTTTAAATATTTCAAGCTTCTATAGTCCTACATTTAAATATTTTTTAAGATTCTCATTTGAATCCAAACAGAACTCCCACTATAATTGATTTTGCTTTGCAGACCATTCAGAAACAGAAATTGATTAAGAAAACAACAGAATATTCATTATTAAAATCTACCCATACCCAGCTTATCCTTTGGTAAATACGCTAGTAATTACAATCCTTTATTTAATAAGCTATTCTCGCTGAAATATCCCATTCAGTTGCGAAGCTTTTAGTACATTTTGAGAGCTGAAACTAAACACTCGAACTCGTACATCGTGCGTTATCCGCCAGATAAATTAGCAGTTAGTTCAGTGCGAGTTAACGGTCACAGTCAGAATACTATATTTGGGAACCACTGTTGTTGGGCTGCTCTTAGTCGCCTAGGGTTGACGCAGTCATCCTAACTAATATCACAGAATATCACAGAATTATTATAAGTACTACGTACAGAAAGGAAACTCCCTGCCCCTCCCGCAATATGTCACCCCCGCACTTCTCCCCCGTTCTTGTGCGTATTGGGACGCTATGACTATGAAAACGCACACATTGACGTGTTTACGGATGCACAATTTCATTTCTATGAAACGCCCACCCTGTGCTAATATTATAAATGCGAAAGTGAGTTTGTTTATTTGTTTGTTACCTCTTCACGCATTATCTACTAAACCAATCTGCCTGAAATTTCGCATACACATAGTTAGAAGTACTGAAAAGGACATAGGGTTCCTACCTTTCATCCCGGAAAAAAGCACTGTTCCCGTGGGAAATTCACGCGGGCGAAGCCGCGGGCAAAAGCTAGTCCATACTAAAAATATTATTCTAGCTTTCTACTACCCACTGCAGGGTATAAGCATCCCTGTCTACGCCAGCCATCTCGATCAGTATTTGCTTTGTTGACCCACCTAGAAGCCCTATGTCCTACGCTTCGCTTTCCGTCTCTCAGATTGGTATCTCGGTTACAGCTTTACTTCACTTATCATCATAAATATGTATGTCACCTGTCCTGGTGTCTGACAAATTGAGGTGCGGAACCTAAGATTTTTGCATATTTTTTAGATTAATAACATGACCCACTGTTTAAAGTTGTGACAACCCTAGAATAGTTGTAACTCTACTTAAAAGTCACACAGCATTTTCAGCTGTAAAGTGCAATGTTTACGGTGCGTTAATGAACAAATTTACATACATACAGCTGGACGTAATGCCAAGGGATAGAAAAGCGTTCAAATTATTATACTCATTAATCACACTAATATTATAAACTAGCAGTTGCCCGCGGCTTCGCCCGCTTGAGTTTCGCTGAGATGAAAAGTCTTTTTGTGTTCCAAACTGTTTCAGATGTTTCGGATCTTCGATTTTTATACGTCTACAGAAAATGCTCATCAGATTAATCAAGTATTGCTAAGGCGCCATTTCCATATATGTTATAGTGTAGCTGATCTCTTGGAGATATTCATCAGATGTTCCAGATCTTAAATTTTTATACGTCAGCAGAAAATGTTCATCAGGTTGAACGATTTTTGCTAAGGCGCCATTTCCATATATGTTATAGTGTAGCTGGTCTCTTGGAGCTTTTCATCAGATGTTCAAGATCCTTAATTTTTATACGTCAGCAGAAAATGCTCATCAGGTTGAACGACTTTTACTAAGGCACTATTTCCATATTTCTTATAGTTCAGCTGTTCTGTTATGGTTCTTCATCAGATGTTCCAGTTTTCAAAATCAATTATAGCCTATATGTTGCCCAGGCTTAATAGCTATACAACAAAAAAAGTTTCATTCAAATCCGTCCAGTAGTTTTTGCGTGAAACGCGTACATACATACAGACAGACAGACAGACAAGAAATTCCAAAAAACTTTTTTTGCTTTCTATTGTTCTTTTTATGTGTCCCTCTATCCATTTTAGTCAAAAATACTAAATGTACAGACAAAATATTTTTACTGTTTTATTATATGTATAGATTTCATATAAATATTCAGTGTATATTCGTCCACATACACAGTCTTTTATTATAAGAAATATATATGTTGTAAAGTGACGTCTTTGGAGAAAATGCAGCAGTGGAGTTTGTTGCGCCGGCTCTTCTCCACTTGCGATTTGGAGGCGGTGGTAACCTTAGCTTTAAGTAATTTTATGACGTCAACTAACTAAAAAACTTTCACTACTTAAAAGTTCTTTTTTAAGCCTATTTAAATAAAAATAATTGACTTTGACTTTGATAAAAAGAAAGTGTTTATGAGTTTGTTTGTTGGGGGTAATCGTAGGAACTACTGAACCGATTTCAAAAATTCTTTTACCAATAGAAAGATACATTATACCTGAGTGACATAGCCTACAATTTATGTATGTGCCTTCAGAGCGAAGCCGGGGCGGAGCACTAGTAGAGAATATAAGGAAAATCGCGAACGGCGCTATGAACACTTCCCAAATGTGCTATTCTCAGAATGAGAACTTTTTAGTATACAAGTAGTTTAGATTTCCTAGTACAGACGCCGCCAGTCTCTCACATAGATCATCTTTTCTGTAACCGCATGGTACACCTAAGTTTATATAAGTTTATATTATATATTATTATTATTATATTATTATTATTATTGTCTTTATACTATTTTTTTTCTCAGCTTTGCAGCTGGTGTAGGGAAACTACTATCACGGGCATAAACCAAGTGAAGTAGTAGAAGAATATATTGCTATTTTATTTAAATAAGTGAAGCTTCGTCACCCTGCATAAATTTCCTTACAATTCTGCATGTGTTCAAAATTGCTGCTTTTTGCATGTTAATATAAATATTTGGTGCAAGATCTAACAGCCTTAAACTGTGATGTAAGTATTTAGGAATGACTCCGGTTGATGATAATACTATTGGCACTATATATACTTTATTTACTCTCCATATCCTTGTTATTTCATCTTTTAGATCTGTATATTTATTTATATTTTCAGTTATAGTTTTTGAAATGTTATGTGTATTCGGAACTGCTATATCTATTATGTATGTTATTTTATTTAATTTATCTTGTAAAACTAAATCAGGTCTGTTGTAGTGAATAGTGTTATCTGTTAATATGGCACGATCATAGTATAATTTAAATTCATTATTTTCTAGGACTGGTTCGGGTGTATATTTATAATAAGGTATAGGTTTTTCTGGAATAAGTTTATGTTTGACGGCAAGTTTTAGATGTATTATATTTGCAATTTGGTTATGTCTGTGAGTGTAGTCAGTCTGTGTTAAGTTCGGGCATGCTCCTGTTATGTGTTGGATGGTTTCCGGGTGTGTGCGACATTTACGGCATCTGTCATCTGTAATAGAAGGGTCTCTTATGATATGTTTCCTGTAATTTTTGGTATTTACTACTTGGTCTTGAATAGCTATTATAAAACCTTCAGTTTCTGGGTAGAGATTACTATGTGTCAGCCATTTATTGGATGATTCCAGGTCAATAAGGGGTTGATTAAGATCGTGGGGGTGTCTACCATGAAGGACTTTTGATTTCCATCGGTCTATTTTTTGTTTTTCATGGTCGGAGTTTGAAGTAGTCAGGCTGTCTATTGTAGTATTTAAAAGGTTGAGCGGTGTATGTTTGTTGTCATTTTCAGTTACAGCTTGATGTATATTGCTGGAGTTGGCTTTGGAGAAGAAGAAAGATTGAAGGGAACTTATTTGCTTTTGCCATAAGTTTGTAATATCGATTAATCCTCTACCGCCTTTACTTCTATTTAACGTCATTCTTTCGATAGCAGATTTTGGGTGAAGATGGTTATGTTTTGTAAGAATAGTACGAGTTTTAATTTCTAGGTTATTAATATCTGTTTTCGTCCATTTTATAATTCCAAAGGAATATGTCAGTATTGGGATGGCATACGTGTTAATAGCTTTTATTAAAGACTTTCCTATTAATTGACTTTTGCAAATAGCAGTCACTCTATTTTTATATTCGGTGGCAAGAGATGATTTGAGTGATGAATGATCTAATTGTGTTGATTGATGATATCCTAAATATTTGTAGAGGTCTTCCGGTTCCATAGCTTTTATAGTTTCTTCATTTACTGTGTAATCTCCGGATGTAGCTTTTCCTTTTATAATGTTTAAACTTTTGCATTTTTCAATTCCAAATTTCATATTTATATCTGCACTGAATCCTGCTGTAACATCAACAAGCAATTTCATATCTTTCTTATTTTTTGTGTACAGTTTGATATCATCCATATATATAAGATGGGATATAGCAGTGTGTGGGTCATTAGGTTTCAATCGGTATCCTTTATTTTGCTTATTAAGTAAGTATGAAAGTGGGTTTAAGGCAAGACAGAACCACATGGGACTCAGGAGTCTCCTTGATAAATACCTTTTTTGATAGCAATCTCTCTACTTATAAGTTGATTGATATTGTTTCTTACATGCAAATTAGTCTTCCAGAATGGCATAACTGCTTTTAAAAATGAAATTATTGATGGATTTATTTTATATATTCTAAGAACTTTGAGAAGCCATGTATGAGGGATACTGTCAAAAGCTTTTTGGTAATCAATAAATGTATAATGGAGGTTTCTTTTATTCGAATTGGCTTGACGGTGGATAGTGGAGTCAATTACAAGTTGTTCCTTGCATCCCATGTGATTCTTTCTACACCCTTTTTGTTCTTCGGCAAGGATATTATATTTTTCTATATGATTATTGATTTTACAGCTAATTATGGACGTCAAAATTTTATATATTGTTGGTAAACATGTGATTGGTCTATATTTTGCTGGATCGTCTAATTGGCTACTTTTGGGGATCATGTAAGTGATTCCTTTTGCTAAGAAATTGGGGATAGGTTGTTTGTTTAATATTATATCTGTAAAATGTATTGCTAATGATTTATGTAATGAAGTAAATTTTTTGTACCAAAAATTATGTACATGATCGATGCCCGGAGATTTCCAGTTATGAAGTTTTTCTGTAGCTATCATGACATCTTCTTCTATTTCTTTGAAATCCATCTCATCTATTTCCTCCCATCGAGATTCTTCTTCCTTGATCCATTCAGCTTCTTCATTATGAGATTCTGCCTTCTCCCATATTTCAGACCAGAATTCTTCTAGCTTTTCTTTACACAATGAGTTACTAATATTTTGGTCATTCTGTTGCGGATTTTGTGATGGATTTTCTTTTAATTGTCTATAGAATAGTTTTTGATTTGTGGAAAATAGTTTATTGTCTTGTTTTCGCTTAAGTGATTTCTTATATCTTGCTAATCTTTTAGATTTGAGTGTAAGCTTCTGTTTGAGTGTGTCTAAAAATTGTTCCGGTGTACTGTTGTTATTTTCATGTCTACTATGTATTTGATATTTATTAAATATAGATTCTACACTTTCTACTACATTTCTTGACCTATTGCCTCTAATATATTGTGTGAGTCTCCCAATGTCTGCCCTTAATTTCCCTATGTCATTTTCAATTCTTGTTTGCCATGCAGGCTTAACATTCCTTTTTGGATTTTGATGTTGTTGTTGATTGTCTGAATAGATTTTATATCCTAATTCTTTTATTATAGTAAATGCACTACAATAAATAATCGTGTGAATATCCACTAATGAGGCATCCGTAGTTATAAATCGGTTCAGTAGATTATTGTTAAAGATTGATACCAAGTAGTTTAATTTTTTGCTATATCTTAATTTTGGAAGCTTGGGCCTTAGTGTAGGATCTATACCAGCGTATTGAGTTAGTACTGATTGTAAGTGATCACTTAATTTTTGGGTCGTATTATCATCAGGGCAAATTGGGTTTATTATTGCAATATCATTTTCAAGAAGTAAATTTTGTGTTGATGGTGTTTGAGTGAAAATATCTATGGTTTGTGTAGAGTTATCTAAAGTTTCTATTTGTATTTGACTTCTATTAGATGAGTGATATGATATTTGGGTAGAACTTATGTGTGGAGGTGATAATTCTTGATCATGCTGTTGGGATATAAGAGGATTATGGCTGTCGTTTTGGTCTGACTGTTCTAAAAGCTGTTGCACTTCATTTTTAATTTCATTTAATGTTTCCTCAGTAAGATAACTATTTCTAATAATAGCTCTTCTTTGATCAGATATTCTCTGTTCCGATACATTTACTTCTGGATATCGTTGTTGGAATAATTCATGTAGGGTTTTTCGATAGCAAGTCAAATCTGTTTCGAGTTTAGTTATAAGATAATAAGAGCGCATGATGAATTTATTAACATCATTTGACCATGTCATGCGAACTCTTTGTTTTCCAGCCTTAGTGGACGCAGGTAAAAAGGTAGTTACCTCCTGCGTAACATCTGAGGTTGGGCTAGGATTAATGGCTAAAAGATCGCTTGGATCTTCGTCCACAGAGCTTAATGATGGTGCATAAGATGCTGTACTTGGGCTGTAAGGTTCAATTATATCAGTTAAGGACTGGGGAGATAAGCTTCTGTATCTATTACAAGTTCGCCTAGTACTTCTTCGAACTGTGTTAAGTTGGGTGTTTGTATTATTGGATATATTCTGTGGACGATTGGATGATGTGGGCGTATTGTCATCTTCTACAACAGCTGGGTGCTGGGTAGTTGTTTTAGATTTACATTTTTTCTCCATGTGGTTCCCACGAGCAGCAAGGGATTGAGAGTCAGCCACGGCAGAGCCCCGCTTACCGTGGTAAGGGTAATTGAAACTGGAGGTCCCCTGGTATCCAGAGTTCGCATATTAAAGACTATGCTCTCCCATAGCCATGCAGCCCTCGGCATATGCTGTTCCACCTTGGCTTGGATAGGTTTGGGACCGTTAGTTAAGGAAGAGGATTCAGTTACCTTGATGGTCAGGTATTGCTACAAATACTGCAGCATGGAATCCTCTTCCCGTAAGCCCCCCTACCACGTCAAGGTGGCCCCTCTTATTATTGTTATTATTGTTTATATTATTATTATTTATTTTATATCTGTGTGAGAGAAGAAAATAAAGATTATTATTATATTATATTATTATTATTTTGAAAATATAAGTAGCCTATGTTTGACCTCGGGTCTTAAAATATATATATGCATAGAATAGAATAGAATAATTTTCATACCAAAATTTCATCAAAATCGGTTCAGCGGGTCAGCCGTAAAAGGACAACAGATAGACTTTCGCATTTATAACTTACGAGGGAGACAGAGCCAAGAGTCGTGAGACTCGAAGGCCATGCTTAGCTAAATAGTGGGCTATCTGATGGAATGGAGATTCAGGTTGCTAGCCTATCGCCTATGAGTGGAGGAATCCCCAGTTTAAAGCTCTTTCCCTCGTATGACTTTTACAATCTGCGCGGGAAGAGAAGCAGCTGGCACATTCTGTTTTTTCTTCGCTCCCAGACCAACATGGAAGTATGGATTTTAAAATAAAACATTAGTTCTATACTAAAACAATACTATCCCACAAGATCCCAGGGACGTATTCAGAATACTGAATATAAATGGCCACAAAGTTGTCAAGTTGGAATAAATTAGCCCCGTGATATATAGGCTATTGTCTAGCCTGTATCGTGGGCTAAATGTAAATAGATAACGCATGAACCAAATGTGCTTTAGTCTAGTGTAAGGATTTCTAGTATTATTTATGAAGTTTCTGAGTTTCAAACTAAATAGTTAATTTATGCCGTACTGAAATATTTGTCTATGAAATTAATACAATGAGCCAATAATAGATTAAGGACCGTTCTCCACAAAAGAAGACAGGATACGTGTTTCAACTACCAGTAGGATGTCGTTAATAAAATTCCAATATTGAATAAAGAAATTCTATTGGTTGGTTGAGTGTTGGCTCGATTAATCTATGACGTCAACTGAACTTTGTTTCTATAGTAGGCTTGTTACCGGTTTTTCCACATAAACTCTCAAAAAGAACCGGTACTTTCTGGTACTTTATACGCAAATAAGTAAGTAAAGTAAGTAAAAATGCTAAAGACAAAAAAAAATGCAAAGGACAAAATTCTCTCTGTCGCTCGTACTTATCGCCTTCGTGATTGAAAAATGACTTCTTTATGAATGATCAGATTCTTGAAATAGATGAAGACTAATCTTCGTAAGCGAAGCCCAGGGGCGTAAATAGTTTATTTATCAGTTGATTCATCCATTTTTACGAAAACCTTCAATTTACAGGGTCGTCAGCGAAACACGTAACAAAAATGAGACCGAAAAAGTTTTAATAAGCAATTATAATTTCGTACTTAACGAATTTATAACAAGCGGATAAAGTTTAACAGTGTAAACCGAGTTTTGTCGACATTCTATGCTAAAGCTCGCTGATTATTACAACAATAGTTAATACAATTTGATGTATATAGTTAATACATTAACTACATACATCAAAGAATAAAAATCTAACTGATCCCAGGTTAGATTTTTGATTAGGTCCTAACTATTATTATAAATGCGGAAGTGTGTTTGATTGGTACCTCTTCACGCTTTATCTACTGAACCAATCTTCCTGAAATTTCGCATACACATGGTTAGAGGTACTGAGAAGGACATAGGGTAGCTTTCATCTTGGGAAAAAGCATTATTCCCGTGGAAAATTCACGCCGGCAAAGCCGAGGGCAAGAGCTTGTTAATCAATACTATATAAACTTGTATTAAAACTAAAAAGTTTGTTTAAAATCTAACGTGCTTCGAAATGTAACCTAAGTAAATGTTTATAAAGATATTTTAGAACTTACAGCAGTACATATGTTGATGGCGAATTATCTTGATTGTAATGATTCTGCCTCTTACCTGAAAATAATAAAAAAAAAACATGAAAGAAAGAAAGAATCATGAAACATGTAAATTAAAAAGTACAATACAGCATACAAAGGGGTAGTCCATGGGCAGCGGTAATCGCTTACTATCAGGTGACCCGCTTGCTTATGTTAACAGGAATATATTATCCGGATAAATATCGAATAAGTATCATTTTTTTGATAATTCCGAACTCTGCATGTAAATGGGCACTACAATCGCTAATGACAGTTATACTTTCACGATGTTTTCAAGTGGGTATTTATCTACTAGCTGGCGCCCGCGGCTTCGCTCGCGTAAATCCTTTCTTAGCGGATGCCTACGTCATAACATCTACCTGCATGCCAAATTTCAGCCCGATCCGTCCAGTGGTTTGGGCTGTGCGTTGATAGATCACTATGTCAGTCAGTCACCTTTGAGTTATTGAGTATGACTTTTTCAGAGTCCAACATGACTATGGAAATAGTAAAAAACTTTCTTTTAACATTACTTGAAATAGAACATTTCTCAGAAGCTTTTTTAGAAATAATTGGTGCACATAGATGTTTCTAAATTTTCATAACTTTTTCCTGTCTTATTTCTTTTATATTTATTTTTATATGAAATTCTTTAAAACAAGACTAACAAGATGGTCTCAAATATTCTACACCGTTATAAAACTTTAAGTTTTTCACAAAGACGAACTCTCAACAGATGTGTCGCGAGTTCAAATTGAAAACTCCTAGGTCTCACTTCACTCCATTGACATACGACGCTTATAGACAGCAAATGGGAAATAATTTATTTGGAATTACTTTTAATTTTGTTCTTTAAAAAAAAGTACTTAATCTTTATACATTTTTAAATAAAAGTAATATTATTATATAAAATTTAAAAACTAAAATGTAACAACTTATTTAAAGATCTCAATCAGGCTCGGTTTAAGAAGAGCGGAGCCTCCTGGCACAGGCATCTTTGATAGCCTAAAAGGAGACTCCAACACCTAGGTAATAAGATCTTAATTTGTTAATGGAAAATAAATGTTTTTGATTTGATTTATGTTTAGGAACAAAAGTAGGTATAAAAATTTGTGTCTCATTTAGCTGTATTATTGGTATTATTAAGCCATGCTGCTGGTGTTTGCCACCAGCGTGTCATGTGACACATAGGCCTCCTCCAGCATCTTCCATTCTGCTCTGTTATTTGCCTTTCTTCTCCATAGCGGCCCTCCCGTGCTTTTAATGTCATCTTCCCATCTTTTTATTTGCCTTCCTCTCCTTCTTTTACCATCACGGGGCCACCATTCTGTGACTATTTTAGTCCACTTATTTCTGCTTTCTCTTGTCATATGCCCTGTCCAGCGCCACTTGAGTTGTTTAATTTTCTCTATTACATCATCAACTCCAGTCTGTAATCTTATGTCCTCAGCTCTTTTCCTGTCTCTGACCGTGTATCCCAACATGCTACGCTCCATACCTCTCTGGCACGTTCTCAGCTTCCGGAAATGATTCTGTGTCAAAGCCCAGGTTTGACAGCCATATGTCAGACATGGCAAGATGCAAGTGTTGAATATCTTCTTCTTACCTTTGATTGGAAAATCTTTATTCTTCATAATTTCCTTTAGAGACCAGTATCTGTTCCATGCGCTTGCCACACGTGTGGCAAGCGCATTATTGGTATAATTAATTGTAAATAGCCATGAATTCTGATCGCATGCAGAAGAGAATCTATTTAGCGTGCCATAGTTTAAGCCTCTGTTAATTATAAAGCCTCTGTTTCATTCTTTTCAGAGTAACGCAGTTTATTTTTCATAGAAAAATATATTTAAAAAATTAAAAAAAAATACTGTTGTTAATATTAAAAATCTAGTTGCTATTGAAATCGGCGCTCCAAGACTACCTCGCTTTTCATACTTGAAATTGCATTAGCGATAAGCCCGCCTTTGTGCTCATTTCTTTTGTCATATTAATTTACTCTTCTCTTTTATAAGTGGTGCAACAAAGAGTATTCTTCTTATTATTTTTTTTTAAATTATCCTGTATGTGTTACGTCCCACTGCTGGACAAAGGCCTACCCTTTACCCTAATCCTAACTAATATTATAAATGCGAAAGTGAGTTTGTTTATTTATTTGTTACCTCTTCATGCTTTATCTTCTGGACCAATCATCCAGAAATTTCGCCTATACATAGTAGTTAGAAGTACTATGTCCATAGGGTACTTTTTATCCCAGGAAAAAGCACTGTTCCCGTGGGAAATTCACGCGGGCGAAAACTAGTATTCTTATAGAGTAGATATTGTAAGTACGCCATGTTGTAAAATCAATAACGATTGAATAGAATAAAACTATTTGAATTGCCACAGACACACAAAAACAACTAACTAACTTTAATAAACAAAGGCTTAAACTAATTAAAAATTACATAATAATTAGTGTGCTGCAGCAAAGCAAAATGGCCATAACTTAGTGGTCTTTCTGTACGTTAGATTGGGAGTCTATGCAGATGTTTGTCAATGGTTAGCTCCAAGTTTTCTATTGCCTATTAGGAGTTGAACTTGTTACGCGAGGTGTCGGCAGTTCAAACTTTAACCTTTGTCAACAACGCTATCTGACGGCATTCGACACTCCTGAGATGCATATAGAGCGGAAATTACAGCTGATCTCTGTGAACATTTTACGTAAGACTTGATTTAATTAGATGAAATAGTTAGGTATTTACTGTTTTATATTTTACTAGCTTTTGCCCGTGAACAGTGCTTTTTCCCGGGATGAATGGTACCCTATGTCCGTCTCCGTACTTCTAACTATGTGTATGCAAAATTTCAGGAAGATTGGTTCAGTAGATAAAGCGTGAAGAGGTAACACAAACAAATAAACTCACTTTCGCATTTATAATATTAGTTAGGATAATGGAATCGTTAGCTGGCGCCTGTGAAACTCGCTCCATCGTGATTATCCATACAATCAGCTACAAAAAAGTTTTGTAAAACTACTTGAACTATTATGTATTCTGTGGTAAAACGTACAAATATTAATTTTTACAAAACTTTTTTGTAGCTGACTGTAACGCAAGGTGCCAACTCGCGATCGAGGCGAGTTTCATAAACGCGTTGACGTTCAACTCAATCTAAGAAACAGAGATTCGGGTTTCTTTTGTAACAGTTACTCTGTTTCTTAAATTGAGTTGGTCCACTTATTTAAGACTCATATCGATAAATTGACTAGTTACTAGTAAATTTATCGATTTGTGCGTGTGCTCTCAAAGGTACCTCTTGAGTCATAAATAAGTAGACCAGAAGTATGTGGTACGAAATCCTTAGTAAACTAACCCAGCTAACATTTAACCGACTTTTACTGAATAATACCTAATCTACACATTACACATATCAAGCAAAGTTGATAAGTTGCAAAGCGAAGGGAGAAAACTTCGTAAAAAATCGACTCCCAAAACCACATATCGAATTTCTTTTCAAGTCACACACCTCCGGAAAAGTTTAAACGCTTCATACCAACAAACTAACCGACAAAAATCCGAAACATTTCCACCTAACTGAAGTTAGGGCGGGCCCGGTGAACTGTGAAATGGCACTAGACCAAATATAGGGATTGTGGCAATGATAACTTAATACATAGACTCCTTTTGTCATTGTTAACATTTTGTTGAAATTGTGGCTATTTATTTATAGCAAAGATTCACTGACTGTGAGACATATCAACGCAGAGCTAAAACAGCTGAACGTAGAAATAAAACTTGAAATTAAAATATTTTTAAATTTATATAGGTACATAGAAATGTAAATAAATATACAGGTTACGTAGACGATAAGAAAAATAAATGCACGATTTAAACCTGTATAGTTATTCACTTCTATCGTAAAATTTGGCAGAGTTTAATTATTATATCTTAATGAGCACCAAGAAAGGAAATTGGAAAATTCCACCCCAATAAGTGTTTGAAAGGGGTGAAAAACGACGTTCACGCGGGCGAAGCCGCTGATTTTCAAATATGACTACAGTAGTTTACAACATTCTTCTTTTTCTTGTTAAATAAAGTAAAAGGAGAAAAAGTGCCTGTAAAGGTCTATTTTCTTTTTGATTTGGTAGAGTCAAAAAAAATCATAAAATTTTCACCAGACAAAGAATCTGTGCATAGATTTGTCCTTGTACTCTCTATTTGTTATTACATCAATGTCGAAATACGCAAACTTACGTTATAAATCACTTGAAAATCGTGAGTACCCTTTTAATGGTACTTTTGATACATTGAAGTGGGGTATTACGTCTGAAAATGTAATTTTTGAGTTTTTTATTCCCCGATTTGTTCAAGGGAAAAGATATCTCAGCCGTTATATTAAAGAACTATTAATCTTGCTTGGAATCCAATAAGGTTTATTCAGAAGTTACTATAACGATATAATGGTTACTATCAATAGTTTTTTTACTTTTACTAGCCTGTGCCTGCGACTTTGTCCGCGCGGAAATTACTATTGTCATCTTAGGTTTTAAGCGGGGTATCAAGATGAAACCTACGATAGATTTTAAGTTAGACCTTCTACAATACAACAGTGAAAACCGCATCAAATTTGGTCCAGTCGTTTTTGTGTGATACGCGTACAAACATACAGACATACCGAAGGACAGACAAAAATTCTACAAAAAATGGTTTTGGCTTCTATTGGCCTATGAAGACCACTCATAGTTCTTTTTTCTTAAATATCTTCTATGTACAGACACAGACCGGTGACAGTTTTATTATATGTATCGATATTGATGATGATTGTCCTTGAAAAAAAAATTGCTAGGTATAATAAATAAATGCTTTACTCACGTTTCAAAGGATAAAATAACCTAATAAATTTCAAGTTTTTTCAGTCAAAAAACTTAAGTACAGTTTTATCTCAAAAATCTTTTTGTACCCGCATTCTCGCCTTGTAGATTTTGACTGCATTTATGAAAAATGTCGTACAAGTGTATTATAATACCCATAAAGTTACTATCCTTTCTGTAAAAATAATTACCCCTATGATTATACCTTTAGAAAGATTTATCTCTCTCTTTAGTCGTATTTCCTCATGACTGAGGAATGGAATGAAACACACACAACGACTCTCTTGGCAATTTTAATGGAGTGGTTTGGTTTGCCATTGCCTTCTCCATTTCACACACTAGCTGATAATCATCAACCAGAGTGCAGGTTTCCTCACGATGTTTTCCTTTACCGGAAGCAAGTGGTGGTCGATGAAAACTAACACGAGTCAGATTGGTATACAAACTCATGTAGCCCGGGCAGGATTCGAACCTGGGATTTTGTATCCACAGGCAGGCGCCCTACCACTCAGCTACCACCGCTTCCTCTGCCACCACCACCAAGATTTATCTATCTCTCTTAATAAACTGGCCCCAGATTAACGTTTCCTACCAGTAAAGTTTTTATTCTATTTAAGTTGGGGCGAAATCACATTGTTTGTATGTATGCATGTATGTTTGTTCCGCGATAACTCTCGAACCGTTGAATTAATTTAGATGATTTTTAGAATACGTGTAGCACCTATCCATAGAATTTTTAAGTTCGTTGCGCAACAAAATCGGTTCAGCCGTTTTTGAGATATACGCATTTTTATGTCGCGAGGTCTAAGTTCGCGGCGAACCACTAGTTTTTATAGCATGTTGGATTCGAATAACATGTGCAAATATTATTGTGTACTAACAAAAAAAAGTGACTTACAAGAAATTAATTTCAGCCAAGCACAACCAATCTAAGCAGGACCTTAATCCCATAATGCACTATTGTTCCAACACTGCAATCGGATAGGGTTTCAAATGGTTTTATAACTTAATTCCTCGTATTGTTCATTTTAATTGCCAATGTTGTGAACACGAATGCCTTTGAGAGCCTTAATGTTGTTTCGCCCGAGGAGTGTTAAAAGAAATGCAACCGCTGTTATTAATTTTCTACGAGTAGAGTGCTAGTATACACTGGTGTCAGATTTCTTCAATGTAGTATTGCCACTTTACACAATTTTACTGTGCATATTTTTCTAGGCTATAATTCAAGTTGGGGCGAAAACACATTTATTTATTTACTAGCTGTGCCCGCGACTTCGTCCGCGTGGACATTTGGTACCATTATGATTTGAAAAATGATGTCTTTAATATGCATTTAAAAGCTCTGATGTTAATATAAAAAACAGATAGATTAGATATCATTATAATATTAAAGCTGATGAGTTTGTTTGTTTGTTTGAACGCGCTAAAAAAAAACGCAAACGAAAACGAAAAGAAACGCATAGACCGATTTGAAAAATTCTTTCAGCTTTGAATAGGTGAGTTATTCCTGAGTACAATATAGACTACGTATGTAACACGGGCGAAGCGTGGGCGGAATGCTATTACTTACAGACACATATTATTTATTTATATTTAAAAAAATTATAAAAAAAATACAGCAATGCTTCTCTATATCTAATATAGCCTTCGGGGATCAAAACAAAAAGTTTTCTAGGATCGCTCACGCGTGAGATAGCCACGTAAAGCGACCGTGTGAAAAGCAGCTATATCTTAGATCCACACCTGCAACTTTTAGCGTTTGACCTTGGAAAAATTGAAGATCTGGAACATCTGATGAATAACTCCAAGAGACCTGCTACACTAAATCATATATGGTAATGGCGCCTTAGCAAAACTTGATTAATCTGATGAGCATTTTCTGTAGACATATAAAAAGAAGATCGAAGATCTGAAACGGTTTGGAACACAAAATGATTTTTCATCTAAGCGAAATCACGCGGCCGAAGCCGCGGGCAACAGCTAGTAAATAAATAAGAACACAAAAAAATTTATTTATAAACTTACCTACTTACGCAAATCTAGAAACCTGTTCGTTATTTTATTATTTTATTTCTTAAAGCAATTACGTTACTTTTCTTTAAATTTATGTAACTTTTTTATTTATGAACCGATTTAAATAAAACAAAAACTAAATGTTAAGTGAAGCTTAGCACAATATATTGCTGAAAACCGCATCTTAATCGGTCAAACCACTTCTGAGATTAGCGTGCACAAACTCACAGACAAACAGACAAAAATTCTAAAAATCGTTGATTTGGGTTCTGTACCTTTACCATGAGTTGACATCGAAACTTACATAACGTTACTACAGTCGATAGCGTATAAACGTGCATCGAACAGTTTTTGGTTAAACTCGTACCATGAGTACTGTGAACGCTTACTAACTCGCTATCGACAGCTCGATAGTTAGTGTAGTTTTCGTGTTGTCATGTTGGTATACGTGTAGTGCGTGGCTAATTTCATATCCAATATAGCTATTTCTTTCTAACTATACCCAAAAGACAGAGTACGACAGATATTCCCGTAACCCATACATAACCCTACTTATGTAAAACGTGCCGTAGTGCAGTGCATAGTGCTAAAGTTGAGATCATTTTTAAATTAGGTTGGATATATTTTGCTAATGTGACAGATTTTGTTGTTTAAGAAGGGCGTTGACCGGCGTTGCAGTAATATATTGTGAATTATTTGTGCCTATAATCTTTTGTAAATATATTTTCCTTAATGAAGACGATCTCCGAGCAGGCTGGAGAAGACTCCTTTTGAACAGAGATGCATGGAGACAGCTGAAGTTGGCATATTTCGCAGGACTACCTGACCAGGTGGAGAAAGCCAATTAATGTGGTGCTGACTTTTGTTCGCCTCTTTGCCCGCGGAATTTGCACAACAGGATTTGGACCTACACCTTACCGCAAATAAAGATATTTTATTATATTCACCATGACATGACCCACCCCGTCCGTTGGTGAAGAACCGAAGAAAATCAGTTCAGTAGTTTTGTTGAAAATATGTATTGTGTTAGTTGCTGTGGTTAGTGGTCAGAGCAAATAAAGACTAAGTACCTATTTTTATTTATTTCATTTTATTTTTTCGCTAAAGTGTTGAAGAAGATTTCCAATTCTCTCCCTCATGCCAACTCAAAAATTTCCTTGTTTAAGTCGTTCATTTTATTTATTATTTTGATTAGCAGCCGTAGTTAACATATTTAATGTTTGATATCTTCTTGCCGACATCATTTTCACAAGAAATACTCAAAAATAAAGAGTTTTGTAAATCAAAATACATTTTCACGCCTCATTTAGCTAGTGAATTACGTAACTACAATCGCAAAGGTATTTCTCGATGACATCTGTCGAATTTGTGACTTATGGTACCGATTTTCATACTAAAAAACAAAACGTTACTCGCTAGCGAGCGGCTCGCTTGCGAATAGCTTTCGATAGGTTTTCTTTGTTGACTCATACTACCGATATTAGTTCTTCAAGTGACCGCTAGAGGCGCTGTACATTTTTTCATAGACATTATTTACGGCGACGCTAGCGAGTTCGGTCACTATTAACTCATGGTAGGGCTACTGTTATAATATTAGATACTCCTTATAATAGTTTTTCATATTTATCTTCCATGTACAGACATCACCCACTTACGATTTTATTATATGTATTGATTTATTAATTTTTGTACACAACAAACACATACAAAGGAAACATAAAACATAGGAAAACTAAGTACAAAGGTTCTACTTATTTCTATAGAAATTGTTTGTATGTATGTATGTTTATTCCGCGATAACTCTCGAACCGTTTAATTAATGTTGATGATATTAAGAATACGTGTAGCAACTCTCTCTCTCTCAGCCGAAAGACGTCCACTGCTGGACAAAGGCCTCCCCCAGGGATTTTCATAACGACCGGTCCTGCGCTGCCCGCATCCATGCGCGTCCCGCGACCTTCACCAGGTCGTCGGTCCACCGAGTGAGAGGCCTGCCAACACTACGTTTTCCGGTTCGTGGTCGCCACTCGAGAACTTTTCTGCCCCAACGGCTATCTGTTCTACGAGCTATGTGCCCCGCCCACTGCCACTTAAGTTTGGCGATTCTGCGGGCTATGTCGGTTACTTTAGTTCTCCTACGGATCTCCTCATTTCTGATTCGATAACTTTTCTGCCCCAAGCAGCAACTATCCATAGAAATTTTAAGTTCTTTGCGAAACAAAATCTGTTCAGCCGTTTTTGAGACATACGCATATTATTAAAATAATAATCGCGAGGTCTAAGTTCGCGGCGAAACATTTGTTTGTTGTGTTTTTTAAAAATAAATTTTCATTCATTCACTCACTGGTGTGCTCTTTTGAAAACCGTTTTCAGCGATATTGGTTGTATAGAGTTACTAGTTGCGCCCTGGGGCTCTGCTCCCGTGGGAGTACCTCTACCCGTACACCAAATTTCATCGAAATCCGTTCAGTTGAGTTTGCGTGATTGAGTAACAAACATTCACACAACCTCACAATAGGTAGGATTTTCGGGGCGAAAATCGAACGGGTTTCA